>JAJJMC010006817.1:3886425-3974854 GCA_023531435.1 Papaver californicum
TGATTTCTGATCTGAATTGGTTTGTAGGTTTTGTTTGCATTCACTTTCGTTTGGGACCTACAACATCCGTGGTATGTAAGACAGGAGATTCTTTGATTGTGTATTGTTGATTTTGTTTTGTTTGGTTTGCATTCACTTTGGTTTGCATTCACTTTGGTTTTGTTTTCTCTTTTCTTATATTGTTGATTTTATTGTTGAATGAGCAGGTGAGCAACAACAAGTACACAAAACTATGTCCTCGCATTTTGGTATAGTTTTGTTCTAGCACATTTTATATTGAAGGAGAAACTACAGAAGATGGGCTTGGTGGGGTGCATTTTATGTATAGTGGGTTCTACTATGGTTGTTCTTCATGCCCCTGATGAACACCCTTTAACTTCAGTTTTGGAGATCTGGGATTTAGCAATACAGCCAGGTAAATTGGTTCAAACTTGCAAAACTGTGTCAATTTGCATCTTCCCGTTTTCTTCTTTTGGAGATTACTTTGGACTAGTTTGAATTATTTTTCCTTTTGGAGGTTAACTTTGTATATTTTTTCCAGCTTTTCTTTTATATATGGCTTCAGTATTGGTCACAGTGCTTGTCTTAATGTTGCATAGCGCCCCACGCCATGGGCAGACAAACATTATGATATACATTGGAATATGTTCTTTGGAGCCAGGCACTCAAGCTGCAGACCTTGTGACAGATCAGGAAGAGGAATGGTTTGAAGGCTCAGATGACCCCCTGTCTGATTTTGAAGACAAGCTATAAGTGTAAGTTTTTCTTATTAGGGTGATGAATTGAAAATGTTGAGTTGTCTTAAGATTTAGACATTATGTTAATTATGTCATGGTGTTTTTTTCCTTTCATTTCTTTCTACTGTCATTTTTTCTTTTGTTTTCTTTAGTGCTGATTTTTTGTCTGTAATGTTTATATGGACAGGTTACTCATTTAAAATCTTTCTGAGGTAACAAAGAGCTAGGTGAACTTGTTGATCCGAGTGAGTTTTATATTGGGAGTGTTTAATCCGAGACGTTTATATGTGTTGAAGGATATGCTTCTTTTATTTCATTTTTGTTCATCTTTTGCTGGGTACTCTATGCATATTGGTTTGTAAATTCTATAATTCTGCCTACGGTGAAAGGAATGTCTGAGGAAGGATGTAAATTTTTTGGAGTTTTATTTGCTGGTCTCATGATTGAAAAGAGAACTGGTTTACCAAAACTGGCCAGAAGGATTTTCTAGACGAGATATTGGTTGGAGAGCACTTCCTAAGTAGTTATTTTGTTGAAATTTGTGGTGAATTCAGTGTGTTATCTCAAAAGTATTCTTGTGATTTTGATCCTTGAAACAACAATGTGCATATTAACAAGTCTTTTGTAGTCTATAAAAGAGATCCATGAACAACAATGCGATGGTTTTTATTTGCAGTTTATTCTTTTGGATTCTGATGGTAATGTTTATAGTGCCTTGGTGCGACTGCAATGTTTTTCTTAAATGAAGAGTCATGTATAAGTATAACGCTTGTAAGGGATAAAATACAATGATATTCTTGGTTGAAATATGGTCAACCTTAACTTTCAAAGTGATAAATATATAATGAGGCATTAATGCTAATATTAATGCGAAAGTTACACTGGTATCTCAGACTCTTACACCTTAACAAGCATCTCATTTACACTTTACCCGAAAGAGAATTTGTTATGTGAAAGGTGGTTCTTCTCCTATCAAGAGAGCCTTTAAGATGGCATCCGATATAGTAGTGTTGTAAGACATCAAATGACCAACATCAACAACCTCGCGGTACTTGATCCACGGCAGTCTTTCTGAAACGTAACGTTGTAGTATAAATGGAAAAATCTTATCTTCATAACCTTGCCAAATTTGAAAAATATGCTCATTTCCAGGAACGAGTTCTTTAATTCCATAGGATCAAAATCTCATTTTCCAAATGCCACCATTAAATCTCTGTGTAGAGACTCAAATACACCGTGTTATGTTCCCTTTTCCTGAAAATTAAGCTAGAAGTCAGCATCAAAATGACAATGTAATAAGATGTATACATTGTAGAATAGGCCATGTCTATATAATCTATCAATACCTGATTAGGATTGGGGTTTTCAGCAATCTTTTTCAGCATCTCTCTATCTGAGATACTAAACATATCTAGCTTCCCCTCTAAAGTAGACAGAAAAGGAAACCATTTCTGGGTTAACCACCAATGAAGTAACTGAGGTACGTAATGAGTTACCCTAAATGCCCATTGATCTTGCAAGGGAAATCCTTTAAAGGCCGTTGAAGATAAATTTGAAGGAAAGGAAGGCCACCAGTAATTAATCATTGGAATTACTAAAGATGCACCAGCAATCCTACATTCATAAAATTACATAAATAAAAGAAGTAAATTTCAAGAAAACAGGAGAATCCAAAATCAGGAATTGAGATGAAATTAGTAAATTCAGTACCTATTTGGTATGTGGGTAGAAGAAAGCTTATGTGGTTTTATTCTCAAATCCAAGAAGAAAAATGAAAAGAGTGATTGTTATTAGTTTACACATCCATTTTCGTCGACATATACTTCCGTTGTGAGAATCGTATTATTGAACCAACAATTTAAAGGCCTTTGTTGATTTTTTTTTTAATTAAGATTATTTTTCAAACTTAGTAAAACGGATCTAGCAATTAAACATATTTGGTCGTGGCTTAAACTTAGTTGCTGAGAGAGGTTTGAGCAACCAATTCATTTTCTCTTGCTACGAGTCTGTGCCTCAAAGTAAATAGCTACATGATCAATTTTTTAGCTGCTATAAATTACTTGAAAAACGGATGTAGCAATTAAACATATTTGGTTGTGGCTCAAACTTAGTTGCTGAGAGAGGTTTGAGCAACCAATTTATTTTGTTTTTGCTACGAGTCGGTGCCTCAAAGTGAATAGCTACATGATCAACTTTTAACTGCTATAAATTACTTGAAAAACGGATCTAGCAATTAAACATATTTGGTTGTGGCTCAAACTTAGTTGTTGAGAGAGTTTTGAGCAACCAATTTATTTTGTTGTTGCTACGAGTCAGTGCCTTAAAGTAAATAGCTACATGATCACTTTTTTAGTTGCTATAAATTACTTGAACAAAGGATCTAGCGATGAAACACATTTTGTCGTTGCTAAATAATAGTGGACACAGGTTTATAGCCGCTAAAATTTCTGGCAGTTGCAATTTTAGATGCTTAAACTATTAAAGCGACTAATTTTTCGAGCTCTTGCTAAGATTTTAGACGCTTAAACCCGTTTTTCTTGTAGTGCATGCACGAGATGAACTCTTGGCGTACGTGAAGTCGAAAGGCGCCTATATCATAACTTCTAATTAAGCTTTAACAACATAACTAGTCCATGATTTTACCTTTCTAAGAGGAACCATAGCTAAAAGGCCAACAAAACCAGTTGCAAAAAGAAAAATAGTCATCCATCCAATTCCTGGTTCCTTATAACTTCCTGGGTTGTGTCCTGGAGTATCAATCCCTGCTTGCTCGTATGTTTTCTTATACAACCCCAATAAAAAATATCCAAATCCACCTGCGGTTTCACCAAAGTATATCAAAATGGAATGGAGTGAAAGAGGGTTAATTGAGGAACACGATATCCATACACCTCCGGTAACATATTTTTTATTAACTACTGTATACATTAGGATCCTAGCTAACAGAAAGAGACTTTACCTGCAATAGCAACACTATAACAAGCAACAGCACAAGTCTGGATTACCGTATTCTCTTGCTTAGTAAATGGACTAGAATCAAAACCAAATTTACCAAGCAGTTTATTTCACCACTTAATGACAACATATGCTACAAGGGCGGCAGAAACATTGAGATTCGGAATAAGTCCTGTTGTGAGAGCGAGCTTGTTTACCATCCCACTGTAAATTGTCCCAATAATGCAGCTTGAAACTAATCCTCTCACTGTTAGTTGGCTCCTCCAGTGTGGAACATCCCTGGAAAGGTCGTCCTTCTGTGGTTTGTCGTCGGACTCTTCGTATTCTTCTCTTTCGATTCCGTTACTCCTCTCTCTCATCTCCTGCTGATCCATGTTTCTGTCTTCAAATCGAACACTTGCCTATATACTTCTTTTCTCTCTGCATGGATTACCATTGTAGTTGCAAAATTAGTAAGAAACTCGTAAGATTCCAAATTGAGCTGAATAATAAAACAGATGCTTGTGGGACACAGTGATTGGGTAATAAATAAACTAGTAATAATAGCAATAGGTATGACCTTTGCTATCCAGCTTTTAACGTCTATGCGTTATGCATAAAAAAAAAATGTTGTAGCGAGAGATCGAAACGAGAACAATAATAGAGATCGAGACACAGAGATTTACGTGGTTCACTAGCTGTTACGTTAGCTACATCCACAACAGAGAAAGCAGAGTTTTATTATAGAGCAGAATACTGAGATACATATTCTAGGTACAACGTATGTATATATATAGGGCAAAGAAATAAACCCTAATTCGACTAGAAAGCGGAAAACAAATTCAGCGATAATACATTACGTATACCGGCCAACGACAGATTCAAGGCATATCAACAGAAAAAGTTCGTTATTTGTAAAACAATATCACCTTTAATGGCTAGCTATGGATATTCGGTGGTTACATTTGTTTTGACATGCTCGATCTTTTTGGTTGGTATTTCTCTCAATCAGAACACATATGACAAAACGAGTTTGATGAAAATTCTATGTTCATTAATCCCCTTTTAAACACAAAGTTTTCCATCAGATTAAGATATTTTAAATTGCAATACATCCACATATGTCCTCATTTTCTCTTTTTTTTTTTAATACCATTATAATGTTTGACCACCAAAATACATGCGATATGTGGTCTGTGAGGGTATTAAATCCCTAACACCACGTGTTTAAATACTTTGGAAAGAGTATCAGATTATGATGGAACAAGAAACACTGAAACAAAACTCTTTGATAAGTACTGAAACAGACATCCGAAACTTTGGTAAGTACTGAAACAGACAGCTTCGTTGTATGATCGACATGCAAGTTGCGGGAAAGCATGGCACACTGTACGAAATAGACACCTTTGTTGCATGACTGATACACAAGTTGCGGGAAAGCCTGACACAATGAACAGAACTGACAAACATTAATGCATGATGGACACGTCTCAGTTGTACAAGTTGCGGAATAAAAGAAGCTAAAGCATGACAAGTTACTTTCAAAGGACACATGTCATACATGCCATAATTCTAATAAGACCGCAACATTCATCAAAATCCAAAAACAATAACTTAAATACAAATCCGCAGAAGAGGTGCGGGTCACCAAGCGGGAAACTAAGGGAAATAAGAAGTACGATGACAAGTCTTGCGGGAAATACAAATAAAAGGCGGCATAAGCTTCGTTCCAAAGGTTGGATAAGAACTAATGTGTGGAAAGTTTAGATTTGAGGGACCCATGATATTTACTATAATTATCAAACTCCAAAACAGAAAGAGGGACTGGAAAATCTGGAGAGAATTTGACAAGAAGTAACAGGATCAGAGGAAAAAGTTTAGGTATGGGTATTGTGTTAATTATAATCCTAGTTCAGTAATTCTTTGATAAATTTTACTAAATGCAAATAAAATTTTATCCTTTTATAACATACAATCATGAATAAAAATCATCAAAATCCTTTATTATCCGTGGATGTAGACAATCTGTTGTCGAACCACATTAAATAATTGTGTTGATTCATGTTTAAATTTCTAGTTTTGATTGATGATATGTTTTGTTTTCATTATATTTAATTTGATATAGCTATGTTTCTGACTCATATGATTGTGATCCAAAGATTAGATTTTTAATAATCACATGGTAACTCGCTTATATTAGTAAGCGGCGAAAAGTTCTTTCCTTGTAAAGAAAAAAGAACTTGAAATTTAACTGGTGATTACTTATGTTAATTAAAAACACCTTCGGAGTTGGTTGGGATCGTTTTTTATATACAAGGGTGAATTAGGATAAGAAGTCAAATGAAAAAAAAGTATACAAATTAAGAATCTACTTAAGCTACATTTGGCACAGAAGAAGTTGGAGGTGGAGTTCAATAGATGGAGTCAATGATGGAATTCAAACATTAAAGTGTTTAGTATGAACTGAGTTGGAATATTAGGGAGTTAAAACTTCATCCTTTAATGGAAATTCAAATAACACCTTCCTCGTAGAAGTTCAAATTCTATCCTTTCAACTCCCCCGGTTGACCATGTTGACATTTAAATTCTTTATTTTTTTATTTTTTTATATATATAATTTCAACAATATTTAATTATTTTAAATTTTAAATTTATATATAATTATATTTTTATTTTTTAATGTTAAAATTGTTATTATTTTTGATATTTTAATAAAAAATATATTTTTTAATTATATACAATTTTTCCTTATCCATAAAATAAAAGATATTCTATTATTATTAAAATATATTAATATTATTTATAAATCTTTATTTTTTAAATAAAACACATCAATTATTACGTTTTATTAAAATTATATGTAGTTAAAATATTAATAAAATCATAAAAGATTACTATTTTAAAATTGTTTTGTAATATTTTAAAATAAAATATATTTTTAAAGGTGTAAAGTCAGTTTTATCTCATATTTAAAAAGGAAAATAATTTTTTTATCAATAAATATTAATATTTATGATAAAATATTATCTTTAAAATATTATTTTTATTCAAAATATCGTAAATTTATTTTTATCAGTTTATTCTGAAATATTAATTTAATTAGCTTCTAAGTCTTTTATGTAGTCTTGTTGATAAATAACTCTTATATTTTCTTTTATTAAAAAATATAAAATAATTTTTACTAATAAAAATTAATTTTATAGATTATTTAAAACTAATAAAATATAAATTTTTAAAAATATTGAACAAACAAACATTTAAAAAGTAAAAATAGTGTACTATCAATTTCATACATAAGGAATAGATTTCACTTTTTAATTCTAGGTAATTAAAACTCACTAGAACTCAAATTCCATAGTGTCAAAGGGACTCTTACTAATATACCTTCGGGCTCGTGCGGAGCGTGTATAATTTAATACTTTATATTCATAACTCGTGTGGTGTCTGCCACTTGTCAGTGCATGTTGTAACAATCAATAGTAAAAATGTTCTTTCTCCTAAGAAAAACCAACTCAGAAGTTCTGTTGGCGATCGTTTTCATACGGGTAATTAAAGGTAAGTCAAACAAAGAGAAATATAAAGAAAGGATTAATGCTATTGAAAAATATTCTAGAGAGGACAAATAGTTAGCCTACTTGTTGGAACGTCTCCACGTATATGGGTTCAGCTACTTTCTGACTCATGTCGTGTGTGTCACTTGTCAGTTTATTTATTGTTTTTTTTAGCATACTTGTCAGTTTATGTATGGTATTGTATGATTTTTCTTCCGTATTCAAATATAACTGAGGGACCAGCATGAAACTATTAGTTTAATGTTAGCTATAAATATATAATAATTAAACTATTAATTATAGTATTCAATACTAACTATTAAATAATTATTTTAAAGTAACGGTAGAATTCATAATTAACTTCGAAAATTAGATAGATTAATCACCGGAAAGTTTAGCTCTGAAAATCGGGCAATTATAAGTTAAATCGGTCATAAATTTTTTTGAAAAATTCTCAATCTGTTTCACCATTTCTATCTATCTCTACCATTTTTGTCACTGTTTTTCTTTATTTCTTTCTAGTCTTTTCAATTTTTAAAGCATTTCTTATTTGAAACAGGTTTAAAATTTTCTATAAGGCAAGCTAATTCTCTTGTTTTACAGGGTATTTTTATGACTATGGAGAGCAACCAGTTTTGGTCTTTAGTTTACAGTATGATGATCTTATGTTTGACAGTTTTGCCAGATCACGCAGTATTGTAACTTATCTCTTTCAAGATGGATTCAGAAAGTACGATGATAGTATATTGTTCTTATCAGGATCTCGATTTCTTCACTGATGAAATGTATATCAATATGTTTCAACTTATCGGTTCATTCACCAATAATTTTATTCAAATTTACATTTTTTCCTCTAAACTCATGAGTTGTAACCTTAATTTCATGCCGAATTTTTCTCATTTGACCAGAATAGAATTTAAAACCAAAAAAAAATTCTCACGAATCTTTACCTGTCTATTACTCTTTTTTTAGGCAACCATATATAGCCTCATTACACTCATATAAGTGCATCATCATCAAAAGAGTTTTCTTGAGCAGTGTTGTGCGGAACTTGTCTTTTTATTCACAATATTCCTATATTGAAATTGTCTTCATGGATTCCAACTCGGCTAATAGTGTGAGTATGATTACCTACAAGTTAAGCTCAACCAACACAACTGGAAAAACTCAGGGTCACATCAAGAAGGCATTAGGTTCTACAAGAGTACTTAATGCAGCAACGGGTGAGTGGTCTTCCTGTCTCATTGACAAAATCTGGTCCAAGGATCCGATTGGTACTGTTGTAGTTAAAGAAGAAATTAACATCCTTTGGAAGAAATATAGGAAGAAGGAGACTAGGGTTATGGGAAAAAATCTCTTTGTTTTCAAGCTAGGTACAAATGAAGAATGTGAACAAATTCTTAAAAGATCTCATTGGAACATAAACAAATGTCTTATGATCCTGAAAAAATATACAACTAAAATTGCTCTCAAAGATTAGAAATTTACTGAGCAAGAATGGAACATTAAGTTCCAGAACCTTTTACTTGGACATAAATCGACTGCTATTATAGATGGAGCAATTGAAGGTCTTGGAATTAAAGTGAGTGTCGAGCCGAAAAACTGCAAACCATTATGGGGAAATATGATTACGGCTAGAGTAAAAATGGAGTTATCTCATCCTTTAAAAAGGGGAGAACGGTGGAACACTAATGCAGGTGAAGTTGTTTGGGTAAGGTATCACTGGGAAAAGCAGCCTCATAGTTTGTGTCCCAAGTGTTTCGTGGTTGATCATAATGGTGAGAATTGTGAAACCATAACCGCTGAGCTAAGTAGATAAGTAATGACTAATGAGCAATATGAAGAATATCGTAAGGAGCATGAAGAGGGTGAAAGTTGTAGTATTCCAGGTGCTGAAGCAGATAATATACACAACATATGGATGATATAGTTTGAAGAAGATAGTGCTAATAAAAAAACCAGGCAAAACAAGCGCTCCCGGAACCATGAGCCAATCAGTACTTCAATACCATTTAATCCTCACCTTTTGAACAATTCTGATAAGAACCTTATAGTTGACAATCATACTGTTTCTGAGTCCATGGATGGAATAGAAATGAGTAGGGATGTAAAAGTTTCAGTTTGCACTAAAGAGGCATCTTCAGAAGTCCAAAAGTACCATGCAGATCAGGTACATATTTTTCTTTCTCCATTGCTCATTATAAGCTTCTCTTTCCTGAATTTTATCTATCTTTTCAATTACGGTGCCTATGTTAAGTTTTTACAAGTCTTTTTGTACTACATCTTCAACAGTTTTGTTTCTCAAAACAATTTTTTAAGAATGAGAACATTTTCGTGGAATGTTCAAGGATTTAAATCCCAAGTTACTAGGGATCATTTATCTGATATTTTGAGAACCCAAAATCCCGACGTCATCTTTATTTATGAAACAAAGCTTTACAGTCATAAACTAAAACCTCTTCTTTCCAAGTTTCAATACCCTATTGTCTTTATAAAACCAATAGGCCTGTCAGGTGGTCTTGTTATGGAAAGATTGCATTATTTTTGATATCATGTATGCTGAGAACAATATGTTTCATGTTGTAGTACAAACTAATATGAGTAAGCTTGAAATCTTGCTTTCTTGTTTTTATGGTTACACAAATTATAATAAGAAAAAACTACAATGGTCATATATTAAGGAACTGAAAAGTAATGTGTCTCAACCTTGGCTTGTCTTAGGAGATTTAAATTTTCACATTATGAATGATATTACTTGTGTCGGATCATCCTCTGATGGTCTAGTTAATAGTGTTATTAAGAATTGTGGCCTAGAGGACTTAGGATACATTATAAATAACTACACTTAGTCAAGTAATAATATAGGTATAGGGGATAAAAGGTATATGATTGATCTGGCTTTAGGTAATGGTGATTGGAATATGCATTTTCCTGATAACAAACTTTTTCATCTAAGCTAACTTGGCAGTGATCATTGTCCTATTCTCTTTATTACTAATGTTTGTCATAATCATTTCAAAATTCCTTTTAAGTTTTGTATGACTTGGCTTAATGGTTCTACTTGTGTTACTGAAATTGTAAATGCTTGCAATATCACTATTTTTGGTTCTCCTGGTTTTATCTTGGTTAAAAAGCTCAAAGCCACCAGGCAGGCGCTCTCAAAATGGAATAATTCACTTTGGGGATATTAATCAACAAGTTGACAGGTTAAACTGTCATCTTGAAGAGTTGCATCAACAAGATACTTCTCGAGATGTTAATGCTCAGATTACCTTAGTTAATGCTGATCTGCAAAAGTGGCATAAAAGAAGAAATGAATTTTACTAGCAAAAATCAAGGGATTCATTTATTAAGGAGATGTATTATAATACAAAGTATTTTCACACCAAGACAAACAAAAAGAAGGCTAGGAACAATATTGATTCTTTACAAAACTCTGAAGGGCAATGGATACATTCTAGAGAGGAACTGGCTGTGTATCTCACAAATCATTTCAAAGATATAAGTACTTCTACTAACTGAGTTCTTAATGAAAGCTTTTATAATGTCATTCCTTTTGTTATTATTTCTGAGGGTAAGTTGACTCTTACTATATGTCCTGACATGCAAGAAGTGTATAATACTTTTAAGAGTATGGAAACTTGGAGTGTTGCTGGTCCAACAGGGTTTCAAGCAGGTTTTACAAAAGCCAGTGGAAGGTAGTTGGTCCAGATGTTTGTCATATGATGTAAAAAAAAAATCAATCCTGATTTATTCTCAAACAGATCAACAAGACTTATATCTCTCTAATTCCCAAGAAGAAAAATGCAATTACTTTTGTGGATTTTAGATCAATTGGTCTGTGTAACACTTCACACAAGATTATTTCCAAAATCATTGTTAGCAGATTGAAGACTTTAATGGAGAAGATTATTTCTCTATATCAGGTTTTTTATGTCTCTGGAAGAATCATTAGAGACAACACTATCATAGCTCAGGAAATTATTCATTCTATGAAGAGGAAAAAAGGTAGTAAAGGGTGGATGGCCCTTAAGCTGGTATGTTAAATCTTTTGACAAATTTAAATGGGATTTTTTGATCAAGGTGGTACAATATTTTGGGTTCAGTGATGAATTTTGTAAACTGATACACTAATGTATTAGTACAACTACTCTTTCAGTGAAACTCAATGGTTCCCTACACAATGAGTTTAACACCACCAGGGGGTATTAGGCAAGGTGATCCTTTATCACCTTATCTTTTCATTCTTGCTATGGAGTTTCTTTCTAGACATCTCTCTGCTTACGAAGTGGATAAGTCCATTGTTGGTATTAAAGTGGATGCATCTTCACCAACCATTAATCATCTCCTCTTTGCATATGATTGCTTGATCTTTACACAAACATCTCTTACTTCAGTTAATAATCTTTTAAGTTTACTTAAGAGCTTCAGTCAAGAATCAGGACAAGTGATAAATTTTGACAAATCCTCAGTCTTTTTCAGTAAGTATACTAATCCTGATGTTGCTTCTACTCTTACTCATATTCTCGGTGTGAAAACAATGAATGCTAGAGATAAGTACTTAAGTTCTCCTCTCATTTTGGGTCATTATAAGCAAGATTCTTTCATTGCTATTAAGGAGAATTTTGAACATAGGCTGTCTAGATGGTCCTCTAAAGATCTTACGCAAGCTGGAAGGTCAACCATGGTAAAGCATGTTCTGAATTTTGTTCCTTTATATCAAATGGGAACTTTCTATCTTCTTAAAAGGCTTACTGATCAACTAACTTCTATACAAAGAAGGTTCTTTTGGGGGTATACATAAAATATAGGTGCTACTTTATTAGTTTATCATAAACTTTGTAAGCCAAAGGATGAAGGTGGTTTAGCGTTTAGAGATTAGAAAAGTTAAACTTAGCTCTCTTAACCAAACTGGCATGGAGGATTTGCGCAGAATCTTCTCAACTTTGGGTTAGAATCTTACAACCAAAATACTTCAAATAATGGTGCTTTGCTTCATGGAGAGGCTATCTCTAGTTCTTCAAATGTATCTTGGGTTTGGAATGACGTTCAAAAAGGACTTGCAATGGTCAAAGATAATTACTTTATGGAGGTTAATAATGGTCATCTTACTAGAATATGGATAGATAGACGGATTGTTGGTCTTCAACATGCTCCCGTTCCTTCTTTACCATATTATATCTCCTATACTTTTGTGCATGAGTTTTATCTTCCAGACTTGCGAAGCCGGAATGTTCATCTGGTAAACACTCTATTTGATTAGGATAGTGCTTCTAAAGTTCTGAGTATGTTCATAGACCCAACTAAAGATGATACAATGATTTGGATGCCAGCTAAAAATGGAAAATTTTCGGTTAAGAGCACCTAAAACAAGCTCATGGCTAGTATTGAGAATGTTAGTATGGATAATGATATTGTCAATTCTAAAACTTGGAAAGCACTGTGGAGTTGCAAGGTTCCTCACAGGTTCAAGTTATTCATTTGGAAATGCATTGTTCCTACCAGAGCCAAACTAGCAACTTTTACCTCAAACATGGATTTACGTTGTGGCTCTTGTAATAATCACGCTGAGACCATTGAACACATTCTTCTTGAATGTAGACATGCGAGATCTATATGGAGTAACATCAATATTGACATTGATGCAGTAAGAAGAAACAACATTTCAGTCCAGCAGTGGGTCATTTCTTGGTTCTCTAATGAACAATTTGAAGTTGGAGAACAATGGTTGTACAATTTAATGATTGGTGCCTGGGTAATTTGGAAGAACAAATGTGGTTCTGTCTTTTGAGGGAAATCTCTACTCTATAAACTCTGCACATAGAATTAACTACTTTATGCATCAATGTATAGACTTTGATAATCATGAGGAAACTAATAACTTGCACACATCTTTAATACCATATACTGCATCTGCTTGGAAACTACCCTCAATTGGCATTTTAAAAATTAATGTAAATGTTTCCTTTGTTTTTTTAACTAATACATCTGGAACTGGACTTGCTCTGCGAGGTCATGCAGGTCATTGTATTGGAATCAGAGGGACATTTGCTGAATACTGTTTAGGACCAGAAGCGGATGAGTCCAGGGAAGTGCGTGAAGCTTTAGTATGGGCAAACAGCATGCGATTACAGAAAGTAGAAATTGAAGCTGACGCAAAGCTTGTTATTCAGTCGATTACTGAAATACCTCGCATACTCACTGGGATCAAAGGAATATCGTAAAAGAGATTAAACATCTCAGTCTTTCTTTTGTTTTTTGTTGTTTTACCTATGTTAGTAGGGATGACAATCAAGTTGCAGACTCCATTTCAAAACTAGTTAGAAAAGACAGAATATGTTTATAAAGTTATGGGGATTATTCTCCAACTATATGTAACCTGTTAACTAAAGATTTTAACATCTCTCTAGTTTAATTCGTTTCAATAAAATTTATTTCTTATCAAATAAAAAGTAATGGTAGAATAGCATAAGAGAATAGGAAAGAATTTTTTTATTAACTTATAAGAAATGAGATAACATATATATTATAATTTCATGAGTATTTATAGAAAACCAAACATGAATGGATGTTTGTAAGGATAACACCTAATTCCATTAATGTCATTTTATGTGTACAATATCCAACTATTTTAACATACATAGAGACATCAAATAGCTTACTATCACAAACCACTGGAATAGTGTCAATCTATTAAATAGTTTTATACCATTTAATTTTTATGTGGAGAGACACCACCATTTTAAAACAACTGGCTTCTTGGGACGGCCATAATTTTAAATCCGTCCCAGAAGATGAGTGTTGGGGACGGGATGATGAAAGCAGTCCCTAGTAGTTCGTTATCAGGGACGGTTCGCCCAAAAGGGTCCCAATCCAAATCCAAGTTTTACTTCGCACACGGCACACCCCAAATGTAAAAGCTTTGCCCTAATTTTTTTCAGCCGCTACTCTCACTTCGCCCTCACTTTCTAGTTTATTCTCTTCTCCCCTCTCTCAATTGTCTCTCTATTTGCTTCTCGAACTGAAGATCCAAACAGGAATTCCTCGCAAGTGTAACCTAATTCTGAAATTAATAAGAAATCCCCAAATTTTAACCTAATTCTAACTCAATTCAATCAGGACTAAGAAATCCCCAAATTTCAACGTAATCTCTTTCTCCTTCCCCGAGTTACGATTCATTTGCTCGATTTTGAGTTGAATCTGTTAGTTTTTTTGGTTAAGTTGGAGAATTTTACTGACTGAGTTTGATAATTTTAGCTGAATCTGTTGTCATGTAGGAAGTTACTGAATCTAGAGCAGAGTTTTGTTAGTATTCATGGGGTTAAAACAGGTAATCTTTGAAGAATGTTTTGGTTTTCATTTCTTAAAATTCATTTGATTTTGGTTTGTCTTATTGCCTTTTTTGTTAAGCTGCTTCATCGTCTAAGAGAAAAGCAAAAACGTATACGTTTAAACTAACCTTTATGTGTTTGTGAAAATGCCTAACAATAAAACATTGTTTGAAGTGACGATACTTCTTGTTTTTTAGTTGATTAGGTTAATTTGAGTCTTTGATCGGCTGATTCGAGACGATGAGAATGTTTGATACAACTCTTGGTCGTGTTATCTGTAACTTGTCGCCTAATTATGTTCTATATCTGATATCATTTTTGTTGTGTATAAATTAAGCTGAGTTTCTAAATTTCTATTTGGTTGTAATGTAGGATTTTAAAGAAAAAGGAGGAGCTGCAGGCTAAGGAGGTCGAACTGAATAAAAGGGAACAGGTAATTTCCTGTACTACTGATGCAAGAAGCACATGCACTATGTTCGACTCTGATTTAGGCTATATTTATGACTTTTTTTCCTTTCACTCTCATTCTAATATAATTTATGTACGTTTGACATTTTTGGTTCCTTGCATATTGGGTAAGTAGAAGCAGGTGATTTTCATTGGAACGCTTATGCTTTTGAGATTTAAAATAATTCAATCTGACATGCTACCTGTTCGTCTGTTTGAGATAACATGGTTTACTTGATTATCAACATAACATGGTTTGGTTTTACATGCATGAACCAGTTCAAGCCAATTTTCCTAGGGACTGCTGATCCTAACACTGACTTGAGTAAGCTCAAGCTTGCTTGTAATACTCAAAAAGGTGCTGGCGGGAAGCATAATGATCTGGATGATGTTGGCAAAGATACTTGCTATAATACATTTAATGAGATGCGTGGTAACTGGTCCTTTGGAGATTAATTCGAAAGAAGTTATTTTATGGGCATGGGAGCTTCTCAAGCAGGTTTGTTGTTGAGTATTTCAACTTTTTTCCATCTCATTATACTACTTGTTCGAAATGGTATTTTTGATTGAATGATGAGATTAAAATTTTCGTGTTAATGGATCTTTGCTCAGTCGATTGAATTGTATTATCTATTGACACATGCTATGTTGGGAATTGTGTTTGTTTGTCTTGTCCCAATGAAGACATGAGAGTTTGGTACTTGGCTGATAACTTGTCTTCAATTTTGATCAATGTCTCATGGTTTCGAGTGGATATTTCATTTTCAGATTACATTGATATATTTATTTAAATAGGAAAATGTTGTAATACAGCTCATTATCACTTACGTAATTCATATGTTATACTTGTTGCTTAGAACCAACTTTGTGGTGAGCACTTATTCATAGGATTATTAGGAATGTAAAATTGGTTATGTTGCAATGCAGGAGCAAACACATCATAGGATGTGCAAATATGTAGTTGTGATAAAAAGAAGCTTCCTGATGTAATAGGATATACTCCATCTAATATTTGGGAAGAAGTCTTGCTAATTGACTCGACAGCGTTGTTGCCAATCAGTGGGGGCTATTGACTGAACAGTGGGAGCGAAATTGCTGAAAAACATGTAAGTCTTGAAGTAACAATTTGTTGTATGAAGTTTGAGTATCTTGAATAAAAATCTTTCATTTGGTAGAAAAAGCTTTCATAGATTATACTCCCTCCGTTTCAGGAAAAGAGTTACTATTTTCATTTTAGCCTAAAAATAGGCTAAAAATGAAAAAGTGATAGTAACTCTTTTCCATAAATGGAGGTAGTATATAGCTAACATCATGAAACCTCCTGTTACAGTTACAAGTAAAACAGCCTGAAATATTTTAGCGTTTCCGTGCAAAGAAAAGGAAAGTGGCTGACCAGGCGTAAGACGTGGTGCATCCGTTGGTAGCTACAACAATATGCTCAGAAGTCAGAATTATGAGGTATTGTGCATTGTTCACTTCTACCTTTAACTTGTAGTAGACCGTCTATGATATCCTGGCCTTGTTTGGAATGACTAATCTGTGTTGAGATTCACGTATTATTTGTGCTCAACCATAGATTTTCATGAGATGTATGTTTCCCAACCACGTTATGTTCTTTTGAGATTGGCCTTGTAGTAGACGTATGTTCAACTTATTTTGACTTGCCTGTTCTGACCCATAGGCAACACTGATCATAAAAAGTCCACCTTCATATGCTTCCCACAATGGGTTCTTGCAGAGAAAGCGTGTTAATGCACACAGCATTTCCCTATTTGGTTTATTCATTTCCATTATCTCTTAGGAGTAAACATGAACTGAGTATATAAGTTAAGATGCAATTTGTTTAGTTATGTTCAGTAAATAATGATTTGGGCCTACGACAACATGAGACGCTGATAATTTGGGTCTAGGAATATTTTGTGTTCAACTTTAACTCTACAGTGAGGCGAACTTGTCTGGGTTAGATACTTTGGTTTCTTTGTCCGTTGTACATAGATCGATGACGTTTTATACCAACTTTGGTTTTGTTGCAGAATTTCGACGATGATAGATGGTAGGAATCAAATGCTGCAGAGCAATAAAGGGTCGTTCTGGAGCAGAAGCAATCAAATACATTTCCACTGCAGATGGTGCACCATCTATGTCCCAAGTTGTGTACAACTTTGGTAGTATGAGAACTTCACTTCTTGGTTGTTTTTCGGTTTTTTTTCTTTCTTTTTCTTGTATGAGACTTGTTATTGCAAATAACTGAATCATTTTTGTGAAAAACTTGATTTCATGAATGAGAATCCATTTTGGGATAAATAGTTGTGTGAATGAATGTTTAACAGGGTAAATGGGAAGGCGTCCTGCCAAAGAAACAAAAATTTCAAATTTTTTCAAACTTTATCAACGATTATAAGGGTTGCTGTTGGGTCATTATGCGACCGTTAGAGTTTGACATAAGTGACCGTTTTGACATTAGTGACGGATTTCTAGCCGTCGGGAATTACATCTGGGACGGATCTAAAACTGTCCCTATAGCACAAAGCCGTCCCTAGTAGTACTAATGACTGTAGAACAAGGGACGTAACTAAACCGTACATAACACCTTTTTGGAACGGCTTTTGGCTTATTGGGACACTTTTCTGGCCGTCCCAAAAAGCCTTCTATTTTGTAGTGCACATTATATGACTAAGTAAATATTTGGTTATTCATCATTCCGCTTCTAGTGGGTAGATTTAGGAATATAATACATGGATGTGGGCATCCACATATATGTAATACTCCCCCTTGGATCTCCATAATTTTAGGAACACTGCCTCGTTAAAACCTTGTCAGGGAAAAACCCAGAGGGATAAACCTGAACGAAGGAAAAAGAGTACAGTGCCAACAAGTTGCCTCGTTAAAACCTTGATAGGGAAAAACTCCGACACAACCTTGACGAAGGAAAAATAGTACAACGCGTCTAAACCCAAGATTAACCCCCCTGATCAAAACTTCACTAAGTTTACTGCTTGTACAGATGCCGCATTCCGATCCCATAAACTAGCTTTTTGAAAACTATTGTTGGTAAAGACTTGGTGAATAAATCTGTATAGCTTTCACACGACTGTATCTTTCGTATACATATCTCTTTATTCTTTTCTAGATGATGAGAATAAAATAGCTTTGGTGAAATATGCTTTATTCGATCACCCTTGATGTAACCTTTCTTGATCTGGAAGATACATGCTGCATTATCTTCATAGATGATGGTTGGTACTTTTGTAATATAGGTTAAATCACATGAACTTCGAAGATGAGTGATTAGTGATCTCCAAGAAATTATAGTACCGCCACTAGTGGTTGGAGGAGTAGCTGAAAGCTATGTTTACACAATCTCCAAGAAATTATAGTACCGCCACTAGTAAACACATATCCAGTTTGTAAAATGGCTTTGTGTGGATTGGAGAGATAACCTGCATATATATCCCTTCAATTGAGAAGTATGTGATAAATCCTTTGAGTAAAACAATCTCATGTCTGCAGTACCCTGAAGATATCGAAATATATGTTTTACACCTGCCCAATGCCTCTTTGTTGGAGCAGAGCTGATTCTTGCTAACAAATTAACTGCAAAAGAAATGTCAGGTCTAGTGTATTGAGCAAGATACAATTGTGCACAATTGAACTAAATATGGTACTTCTGGACCAAGAAGAGTTTGTTTCTCTTCCTTTGGACGGAAAGGATCATTTTTAATGTCAAGAGATCTTACTACCATAGGAGTAGTAAGATGATAAGTCTCATTCATATTGAAATGTTTTAAAAGTTTCTCAGTGTACATCTTTTGGTGAACAAGTATGCCACTCGGGTAGTGTTCGATCTGCAAGCCGAGACAAAACTTTGTTTTTCCAAGATCTTTAATCTCAAATTCGCCTCTTAAGTATTCAATTTCCTTTAAGAGTTTTTTAGGAGTTCCAACTAAGTTGATATCATCAACATATGCATCTATGATAACAAATCCTATTACGGTCTTCTTTATAAAGATACATGGGCAAATCAGATCATTTACATATCCCTTAGTTATCAAAATTCACTTAGACGATTATACCATATTCGTCCAGATTGCTTTACTCCATATAAAGCTCTGTTAAGTTTGAGTGAATACATATGGCATGGTTTATTCTCAGACAATCTAAATCCTTCTGGGATTTTCATATGTATATTTGTATCTAATTTTCCATACAGATAAGATGTAACCACATCCATTAAATGCATATCAAGTCCTTCAGAGACTACCATATTTATCATGTATCGGAATATAATAGCATCCGTAACAGGGGAATATGTTTCTTCGTAGTCAATCCAAGGTCTCTGCGAGAAACCTTGTGCTACAAGTCTCGCTTTATAGCAAACAACTTCATTTATCTCATTATGTTTTCTTATGAACACCCATTTGCAACCAACTAGGTTCACATTTAGGTGTTTGAACTGCAGGTCCAAAAACGTTGTGTTTAATGAGAGAGACTAATTCTGCTTTAATGGCGTCCTTCCATTTTGGCCAATCATGTCTTTCACGATATTCTTCTGTAGATTGTGGTTCACAACCATCTTTATCTATAGTAATCTCAGTACCTACTGTACACGAAAACTTATCATCGACAAGAACTTTGTTACGATTCCATATTTTTTTCTTGCATGCACAATTTATGGAAATTACTTTATTTCCTGGTACCAGTTCCCTTTCAGGGAAATTTTCCTCGACTAGAGGTAGTAAGTTTGGAAATGAGGATCGTTCATCTATGGTCTCCTTATGAGAACTATCTTTTTCTGATTATGGTTGGCTTCTATTTTTTCTAGGAGCAGAATTTTTTGAACCAATGGCATGTCCACACTTCAAACGTACCTTAGATGACTCATTTGATGGAAGGTCACGACCTGTCCAACTGGGACATTACTATGTGACCGGACATTTTTAGCGGGTATGTATGATTTAGTTATACTTGTTGTATCAACAAATGCATTTGGCATTTGATCAGCAATATTCTAGAGATGAATAATATTTTGCACTTCAATTTTCGATTGACTTGTGCGTGGGTCGATATGAGACAAAGTAGGTACATACCATGAAAGTTTACTCCGTTCTTCTGGCGGCTTAAGTTCTCCCCTAATATGGGAAAACTGTCTCATCAAAATGACAATCAACAAAATGGGTTATGAATATATAACCAGTTAAAGGCTCAAGATATCTAATAATAGGGCAAGTCAAAGCCAACATATATGCCTTTCCTATGTTGTGGGATAAATTTGGTGCGTTATAGAGGTGCAATGGGAACATATACACAACAACCAAAATACACGCAGATAAGTGATATCTGGTTGATGGCCCAAAACAAGTTGTAAGGGTGAGAATTTATGATTTGTAGTAGGCCGAAGTCGAACTAAGGTTGGAGCATGTAAAATAACATGCCCCCATGTAGAAATGGGCAATTTCGTTTTCATTAACATGGGGCGAGCTATTAACTGTAAATATTTAATAAATGATTCAGCAAGACCATTTTGAGGATGAACATGAGCTACAAGATGTTCAACATCAATACCACCAGATAAAGAATATGCATCAAATTTTTGTGATGTACATTCACCAGCTCCATCTAGCCGAATAAACTTTATAAAAAAATCTGGGAAATGTGCATGCAATCTAATTATGTGGGCGAGAAGCCGAGCAAATGCAACATTTCTTGTGGATAAGAGACAAACATATGACCATCTAGCAGATGCGTCAATTAGGACAATAAAATACTGAAAAGGTCCACATTGAGGGTGGATAGGTCCGCATATGTCTCAATGGATCCTCTTAAGAAAGGTTGGTGATTCAAGAACAATTTTTGTCAATGACGGTTTGAGGATCAATTTTCCCATAAAGCAAGCAATACATTTATATCCTTAGTTAACAAAATCTTATGGTTTTGTAACGGATGTCCTTGAGAGTTTTGTACAATTCTGCCTATCATGGTAGATCCTGGGTGTCCTAGTCGGTCATGCCAAAGCTTGAATATTTTTGGATAATTAAACTTCTAGTTTTTGACACTATAAGATTCAATAGCTTTAATTGTTGTAAGATACAACCCTGAAGAGATAAATGCAAGCTTCTCTACAACAAGCTTCTGACATGTGTCAGATGAAGTGATACATAAGTATTCCGTATTATTTTCAGTTATCCTTTCTAGATGATATCCATTTCTACGAATATATATCTTTAAAACTTAATAAATTTCTCAAAGATCTCGGGGAATACAAGGCATCACTGATTTTCAGTTCTGTACCTCCTGGTAGGATAATATTGGCTCTTCCGGAACCATCTATTAAATTTTTTAAACCAGACATAATTTTTACTTTTTCCTTATATCCCTTTAAATCAGTAAAATACTTATTACTGCGAAATATTGTATTAGTAGTTCCGCTATCTACCAAACAAATATCTTAACTGTCAAGATTGATTTTTGAGAGATTACTTCAGGAATCCATATCCTTCATTAAAATATATATAATGCATGAATAAAAAAACTTAATAAAACATAACTTTTGTATTAAACATGTAATTATACACACAAAAGACGGTATACAAACCAAAATATAATTTAGTAAACACGCAACTACACTAGAAACTTTACGGATTCACAAATAATATATACAACTAGTTAAATTCATCGTCATCTGACTTATTAAGAGAATCAAACATATCCCACTTGTATTCTTCTGACTTTGTAAGAAAATCAAATTCTAAAGTGGAAGAACTAGTGGTAGCCTCATTAGTTTCGATAAGATTTGTCTCAATGTCAGTTGTTGGTCGCTTCAGGATGACTGATATAAATTAACATGTTTAAACGTACGACAGGTACACGACCAATGTCAGTTATGCCACAATGTTAACAAATATCTTCCTTATTATTTATAGGTTCGTCATACGAATCTTTCCTTTATCTGGCTTTTGCTCATTCTTTAGAGTGCCATCTTTCCACTTATGGTGGTTTGGCTTGAACCATAGATTCTTGTCTTGGTTATTTTTCTTACCACAAACGTATTTACTTTAACTTTTATTATTACCCCGTCCATTACCTCTTGTAGTACTCGTTGTCGCATGTGCTTCAGGCACAAAAACAGAGCCTACAGGACGAGGTTCATGATTTCTTAGTAATAAATCATTATTCTGTTCTGCAACAAGCATACATGAAATCAATTCTGAATATTTCTTAAAGCAAATATATCGATATTGTTGCTGCAGGAGAACACTCGAGGCATGAAAAGTGGTAAAAGTTTTATCTAGCAGTTGTTCGTCAGTTACACTTTCATCACACAATTTCAGCTGCGAGGTGATTTTAAACAACACAAAATTATACTCAGATACAGATTTAAAATCTTGTAAAATTCAACCGGTCATTTTTATGTTTGGGGAGGATAAGCATCTTCAGGTGTTCATACCTATCCTTTAAGAAACTCCACAGAACCTCAGGGTCTTTAACTGTCAGATATTCAGATTCTTAACCCGTTGCGGATATGATGACGGAGAATATCAAACCAATGCTCTATCCTGATGGGATGCAGCATTTCCCTCTTTAATCTTATGGATTTTCAACCTGGAGATGTAACTCAGCATCTAATACCCATGAAATATAGTTGTTGCCAAAAATATCTAAAGCTGCAAAATCTAGCTTAGTTAAATTTGACGAAACAACGATAATGCGGTAATTAAAGTTACCTTCCGCTTCAAAAAATTTGACAGCGTCTATTTTATCAGAATAAATAATAACCCAAAGCTTGAAGTAAATAGAACTAACTCGTGCTGATAATGTATATTAATTAAGCTACTAATTATATTACTTAACACTAACTAATAAATAAGCATCTCAGAATAATAATAGAAGAGTATAAGAGAATAAGAGAGATATTTCTTATTAACTTATAAGAAATGGGATAACATATATATTATAACTCCATGGGTGTTTATAGGAAACCAAACACGGAATGGATGTTTGTAAGGATGAAACCTAATTTCATTAGTGTCATCTTATGTATACAATACCCAACTACTTTAATATGCATAAAGACATCAAGTAGCTTACTATCAAAATCCACTAGATTAATATCAATCCATTAAGTAGCTTCATGTCACTTAATTTTTATGTGGAAAGATACCACATTATGTGACTAATTAAATATTTGGTTATTCATCATTCCACTTCTAGTGGATAGATTTAGGAATATAATACATGGATGTGTGCATCCCCATATATATAATAAAATAGATTATATAACAGACCAGAGTATCCGGTAGGCTCGGTATACTCGGAGGATGAAGAAATTGCTGGACAAAATTTTACTAGTTATCTTGTAAATTAAGTTAAATCAATGGGTATTATAACATACAAGCTTTTAACCCGTGTTATATACCGGGACTGATAGAATTTTTTACACCATTGGTTCATGTTTACTAAGGTGGGGCTTCGTCCCGCACCCGTTCTAATGAGAGTTCTAATAAGCTATCATAATAGATTACTATCCAACAGATTAACCTTACAGTAAAAATAATATAATTAAAATTTTCTAATAATCAAATGTAATACCATTATTATAATCTAAAGATCTTTTTAAAAATTAAATTCACGCAATCATATAAAGCAATAATCAATTCTAAAAAATAAAAATAAAATGGAATTAAGTAATCTGAAAAATAAAATAGTTTAAACTCTAAATACTAAGTATTAAACTTGATTGAAATCTCATAGACTAAAAATAAATTTTTTGCCTATTTGTAACCCATATTCATAAGTAAACACTTCATTGCCATTTTAATCTATTTCGACCAACGGTGGCATGTCAGGACACCTTTCATCCAATTCACCATCATGTTCATCGTCGCTCTCTACACTCTTGTGCTTTCTCTTGAGGTCTTTCTTAGATGGTATATTCAGTTGTTCATTGTTAAGAACAAATATAATTTGCTCTTCACGTGTGTTTATATAATGCACATATTTAAGTATAACTGTTACATCAGATGAGATGAGATAGTGCTAACCTGTAGTTATGGATCACTATTTAAATTGTTATTTGTGAGATGAGGTAGTACTAACTTGTAGTTACCTTTTGATTTTGTTTAGTAGATATGATTTTTCTAAATCCGGATCGTAAGTAATATAGTGCCTCTTTTTCTAAATCACAATCCATAGAAATCCCCGATTTACGATATTATATCCTCAGCGTCCACTTAATATATGGCATTGCATTCGGATTTTTCCTATGTATCTTTTGCAAACGTGCATGCTTGTAAATGATCACCCTAACTCTGCTTCGGTTGTGAGGTTTGCGCCATGGATATCAACAAAAAACGGGTTCATCTGATTTGATATTCCCTATTTATAACAACTGACCGTGACGACCGAGATGATATTTCCTGCGGCTTGAAAGATTGCATGCCATTGATCTGTGTAATCCCGAATAGTCTCCTCTAGCCATGATGCAAGTGCAAATAACTTGTCCATTCCTTCATTAAAAGCCTTATTGTACGTGTAGGCCTCTAGGAAGATTCTGGTGAGCTGAGCATACGAATGTATCGTTCTTTCAGGTAAATTGTCAAACTAAGTGAGTGCGGAAATCTTTGTATTGGATGGAAAATATGATAGACACATTTTTATGTCTAATTTGTTTTTAATTTTCTATATTATTAGTGTTCGATTTTATACTTATTGTGTGATTTCAGGTGGTTGTAGGTATTCTTGAGAAATAAACATTTGTGGAAAAATTGGCTTAAACATTTATTAAAAGCACTCAAAGAAATTACTAAAGGCACCCAGACTGGTTGATAAAGGCACCCCACATCTGGACTTTATTATTTTTTGGACTTTTGGACATTATTATTTGTTAAGCCCTACGGAAGAGTTATTAAATATAAACCGCAACAGGGAAAGACGACAATTACGATATTGTCTCAGCCCCTCGGGTTCGTACACTGACATAGGAGTCAGTCGCCTGAGTCGGCTTCACCGGTTCATCGCCCTTCTGGAACAGGAGGTAAGAATCTAACCACCCAAGAATCCCCTGTCAGTGGGTTTTCTGGACTCCTTTGTAATACATATATGCTGAGGACCTGAATACGGATTTACTTTTTAGTAATTGACAAGGACTGGCCATATAAGATAAGAACTCGGATTTTATCATTGTTTCCTTCTTTCCCGCTTTAGGAACAAGTTACCAAACGCGAACCTAAGCCTTAAAATTTGACTAGAAAGAGACCAATAAGGTAACGAGCTTATTGGAAAGTCATTCAAAAGGACTGTATTGGTTACTCTATTAGCCTAATTCAAAGTTCAGGAAGATTATTTGAAGTAGATTCGAGCCGCCTTGTAACCCAAGGAAACGTTGCCAAAGAGGCAGGGTTATCAAAACTCCTTAGAGATTATCCTGTTTCTATTCGACTTAATCTAATTCGGATCGTTCTAAGAGATTTGCTAAAATTGTAACTAGTTTCCTTTTGGAAGAATAGAAACTGGTCTAGAAACAATCTAAGTGGAGCCATCATGCTATTTTTTCGTTAGATTCAGTAGGTTTGATTTGGTTGAGTCGGCCTTGTATGTGTTTGTTTAAAACCCCCTTCCTGTTAGGATTTATTTTCTTATATTTTTTGTAAATATATTAGGAAGTTTTTGTCAGAAAATGTCGAACTGGTATTATGAGGACCAATACAATGAATATCCGACTGAATTTCAAAATAGACATTATCCGTACTATCAACATGGTGTGGATAGTAGTCGGGACCACCACCAAACTTTTGAAGGTTATTTCTCATACCAGGGTGACCCCAATTACTATTCATATACACACCCGTCATATGAACATGAAAATGAGAAAAATTCGAGTTTTTTGTCTTGGAGGGATGCCCTAAAGCATGTGCGATCTAGTCCTTAAAATGATCCTATTATGCCTCTAGAGGAATCATTGAAGCATTTGCGATCTAGTACTCATCATGAACCTATTATGCCTCTAGAAGAATCATTCAAAAACATATCTGATATGACACATAGGTTTGAATTAAGTGTGAGAGGAACAAATAGTAGTCCAACTATTTCCCTAGAAGAATAACACGAGCAGTTGAGATCTAATACTCCTTATGATCCATTTGTTTCTATAGAAGAATCCCTCAAGCAGTTAACTGAGAATAAAAATAGGTTCATATTACGTTGGAGGAAAAAAATTAGTAGTCCAACTCTTTCTTTAGACGAATCCCTCAAGCAGTTGACTGAAAATACAAATAGATTTTCATTAAGTGTGAATGAAAGTCTTGCAAAGAATAATATTGCTCAAAATGATCTTAATTTCCAATATAGTGCTACCCTTGAAAATAGTTCACCTAGTGAAGAGGAAGAGGATATAATTGGTAACACTACTTATTTAGACGAGGTTCAAACATCTTCATATTATTATGATGATGAGGATAGTATTGATGAAGAACTTGAAATATACAGGCAGAGTGATCAAGAAATTATCACTCCAATTGTGCTTCATGATGATAGTGTTATTTCTGGTTTAAATCCAAATAATTTTAATGATTATTCACCTATTCAAAAGGAATATGATTTGACAAGAGATACCACTGTTTTAGACGATGTAGAATTTTCTTGTTTTGAAGCCGATAATGGTTTAGAGGAACGGGTTTATCCTGAGAATACTGTTTTAGAGTCCAGCGATTTATGAACAATAGTCTTAGATAACAAAGATAGACCCATGTAAATATGAGCGAGGATGCAACACCCGATTATAACCTAGAAGAAGCAATTGACCATTTTCAGGAATCTGACGATTTAGAAATTAGAAAAATTATGACTAGTCTATCTAAAGACACTGAAAAATCTAAGTTTGGGGGTGACTATCATTCTCCCTGTGCTTTACCTTTAACTCTTATAAAGGTCCGTAACTTGGGGCTTGACATTTGCACCTCTACCATTATTCAAAATCATTTTCAAACTAGATTCCTTGAGCTTGTTGATGTCCAAAAAGAAGTTCAGTTGTTAGAAACCCGTCCTATAGTCGATGTGGTTTACCTAGGAAATAATACCAAGATTGCTTTTGATTTTCCACCAAAATATTTTCTTCCATATGTGGGAACTTTTGAATTTCAAATGTGTCAGTTATTAAGTTTTGAGACTAAGCCTAATTACTTTAGGAAATTAGAATTGACACATTTTCTTAAAGATGACTACCACCTTCGTTGTAGTCAACTGTGTGAGGACAATCTGATTAACTTTGAGGATCCACAATTATTCAGGTTATTATTATGTGTTTCAAATTTATTAGTTGAGTTTCTCCATACTTTACAACCTGATTCTTTTGATCCTGCCTATGAGGAAATCGAGCCCATGAAAATATTTTATCTAGACCCTTTTGTAGAGGCTGGACACGAACCACAACTAGATGTAGTTGTCTTAAACAAGACTCTAGATAAGGATAAGGTTGTACTTTGTTTGTTCATTTTCTTGGCCTGTTGCAGTTTCCTTTTATTTGTGATAGCACTGTTTGATTCGGATGACCCACAATTGTTCCGGCTATTGCTATATGATTCTATGAGGTGACTAATTCTTTCTTAGTCTGGATGAAGACTATAAACTTAGCACTTCTTGGGAGGTAACCCATGCTCATGAGACACGGTAATATCTTTCCTTAACTCCTTTCTTTCAATTGGTAACAGTTTCTCCTTGTTCATGTTTTTAATCATTCATCTTTAAAAAATTGAGGACAATGTTAGATTTAAGTTTGGGGGGTAAGGGAGGAACCTTTAAGTTGAAATATGAAAATCCAAAGTCTAGAAACTTGTGAACAATTCAGGATGACACTAACCATTCTAAGTAGATGGAAACTTAGCTTTTTTTCTATATGAAATGGTGTGCCCAGCTAAATGGTCTATTCATAAAAGGACATAGTTAATGTGTTAGAAATAACATAATAGTCGTCACCATATCTCGGAGTCTATCTCGACCATATCACCTTCTGTTTTTATTTTTGTAATTTTTTGTATTTCTCTAAGTGATTTGGTGGGGCACCAATATCGAATTATTATCGCCGCCAGGATGGAGTAGAGTGTTTGAGATTATTTAGACTATGATTCAAAAAATAATAATCGAATATTGACATTTATATAGCAATATGTGTGTGTTCTCCCTGTCTCCGTCGCCTAAGCAAGCGTAGAACGCATGATCCATGAGAACTATCATGTAAGATGCTGATAAATATCATGCACTTGGATTCAATTGATCCAATCATGTTGTCAGTACATTTAAGAAAATAATATATAATTGTTTTATTTTCAATAAATCGATCGTTGGGGCCCTTCTATATACCAGCTAAGTCGATATTAATATTAGGATTAAGACCAGTGTGAGCGTATATTAATCCATTAGGATTCATCCTGGTACCGACCTTTAGACAGATATGGGAAACACCGTTCACCTTAGTCAACATGCGCAAACTTCATCATCTCCATATCCATCTTTTAAATCTTTCCATGTGATTGAACTTTGATAGATTCTGATTATCGTGGTTGAACGACTATCTAAGTAGAGTTTTGAATTCTTGTATGAATTTAGTACGCTGAGTGCAAACTCGTGTACAACAATTGGACTCATATAGGGTAATGATTATCATAGACCAAGAATTTAGTATGCCAACTAAATAGTTTGTTTAGTGTTTACCCTCAATCGTTCATAGGTAGGTAGGGTTTGGAGTAGAAGGTTTTGTGGGTATACCTCTTGTAAACCCTCACGAGACTAAAACTCATCCGATAGGGATACTTATGGGTTTAAAGGCTTGTTGCACACGCTAAGTGCAATCGCGATGCCTGTGAAAGTGAGTTAGGATTGTTATTTTATTTTTAGATTAGATTTGTTCGAGGACTAGCAAATAATAAGTTTGGGGGTATTTGGTAGACACATTTTTGTGTCTAATTTGTTTCTAATTTTCTGTATTATTAGTGCTCGATTTTATATTTATTGTGTGATTTTATGTGGTTGTAGGTATTTTTGAGAAATAAACATTTGTGGAAAAATTGGCTTAAAAAGTTACTAAAAGCACCCGGAGAAATTCTAAAGGCACCCAGACTGATTGATAAAGGCACCCCACTTTTGGATAGGCGGCACCCCTTTCAATTTCAAAAATTCGAAAAAGGCGGGAAAATATTTTCTTTACGTGAGAAGTTAACTGTGATTTTCAAAACCGATTTTTGGGGGATTCTAAAGAGTGTAAACCTTATCAACATGAAGCAATAATCATTAGAGAATGAAACACGTAAATTAAAAGAGTTTAAAGCCGGGAAAATTGGTGTAATTCCATGTTTTTCTCGAAAAAGGGTTTACACCCTGATTTCGATTTACACGAGTTTGATTCGGTTTTGGAGAGTTATTTGAGTCATAATCTCTTAAGGGATAATAGGGATACTATCTAAGACCTATAAATAGCAAAGAGGATGAAGAAAAATCAAGAGAGGAGGCTCGGAAAAAAGAACAGGAGAAAAAAAAAGAAAGTTCTGCTACTAGTGAAGAACAAGGATACGACGACGATTTCTTCAACCCATCAGCAACGTTTATCTTCAACTTTGCAACGTTTATCTTCAAATGCACGGTTTCTTCAACCTATCAGTAACGTTTATATTCGTTTTGTAACATTAATCTTCAAGCTCCACTGTAATAGTTAATCTGTAACGCCTATAAACGTGGCAGATTTCCTGTTTTATTATTTTTAGTTTTTTTTCTTCTTCTCAAGCACTTTTGAACCATGGTACCAATATTTTGAGTGTGTTTTGAGCATGATGAGCTAAACCCAACTACTAGGACAATGGAGGAAGCCATATTTCATGAATGAATGGTAACTATTTTTGATTCTTATTGACTTCTGCATTGATTTTTAATTTATTTATGATTTTTCTTAATTAGTTGTGATTTTGTTTGATGGTGTATGATGGGATGTAAGAGCTTTTGATGTGTCATGCTTGTGATTTACAATTAATATTTTAGAAATCTACTTTTGGCAAAGAAACTGAGTCAATAAAAGAGCTATAATTGTTATGGAATCATTGTAAAAATCATTTAGAAGTGATTTTGGTGGAATCATGAGTTCCAGTTCTTCCCAATATTATTAAAATATTTTACTTATTTTTTAGTTTAAATCAAAATTAGGTCTAAAACGAATCTTCACAAGTCTCAGCAAACTAACTATTTTTACCACTTTTCTGAAACGATCAAAATATCGACACATGACGACATCATTTCGTTCCCAACGGGATATATTACGATCGTAATACTTCAAGTGTGCTGCTGGATCTCGTATCCCATCATAACATTCGAAGCTTGGTAAGGGACATTTCAGAGGAATTGGTGACGATCCTAGGTATGCAACTAGCAGGGTTGTGTTTGCTTCTTTCATGACCTCATCCAAGCTTCCACCTCCTTGTTTGGTTTTCAGCGTTATGATTTTTCCACGCATTATCTCCATGTCCTCCAAACATTTATTCCAGTTTGTCTGTTGCGGCCTTCTTGGTTCGAGATCATAAAATCTGAGTTATTCGGTACGTTCTGTTAACTACTATCATCTGTTTGGAGGTTTTTGTCCGCACACTGGCAATCGTTGGTTTTGTCGTTTGGTTCCTCTGTGAGTATCAAAAAGTTGCTTGACACGTGGCAGCAAAGTGCGGAGCACAAGATGTCCCGATCCAGGGATCGTACCAAGGTTCGATGTAGGGATCGTACCAGGGATCGAACCAGGGATCGAACCAGGGATCGTACCAGGGATCGAACCAGGGATCGTACCAGGCATCGTACCAAGGATCGAACCAGGGATTGTACCAGGCATCGTACCAAGGATCGTACCAAGGATCGAACCAGGGATCGTACCAGGGATCGAACCAAGGATCGTACCATGGATCGAACCAGTCCCGTAGGACAAGAGATTGGGTCGACACGTGGGACGATTAGAGGACGCCACGTAATAGAGTTGGATGACTCATCGATCCAAGTTAGATGACTCATCGACCCAACTCCTTTACGTTTAAAAGGCAAAGAAGAAGAACAAGAAAGGGATCGGCCTCAACCGGGAAGGGAAGAACTTGAGCATACTGTAAGAGAAATCAGAGCTCTAATGGAGCTTTTTGTAACCAGAAATTAATCAATAAAAACCCTCTCAACTTCACCACCCGTGGATGTAAGCCATTAAGGGCTGAACCACGTTAAATCCTGTGTGCAATTTTCTCTTTTCTTTTGTTAATTTGAGCAACAATTTTGGTTGATTTGGGTTGAAGAGAATTTCAGCCCAAACAATTTGGCGCTAGAAACAGGGACTGAAGAAAAAGATTTATCTTACCTGTGTTGATGACGATGAAGAGAGGATGCTAAAATTTGGGCGACACCAAAATTACTTCTGCGTCCATGGTCACTTCTATCACGAAGAAAAATGAGAGCTAACGGCTGCTTCACACATCAACGATCACAGAGAGTATCAATAACAACCATCACTTCATAACAACCATCACTTGATCTTAAAGAGAAAACAATCTCAAATTGTGAACCGGAGGAGAAGAATCGACAAAATTTATCGTCAAAAGTTGCATCTGCAGAGAAAATTAATCAACAAGCAATCCAAAGCTAAGTTCAATCTTTATCAATTTTAATTTGAAATTAAAATTTTCTGAAAACTGATTTTAAAGGTTTCGAGAAAAACCCTAATCTTCAATTTCATTCAAATTTTTTGATCAATTTATGATTTTAACTTAGGTCTATAAATATCTCATTTTAATCAAGCTTTTGAGACTAAAAATCCTGAAAAATTTCAACAAAATTTTCAATGATTTTTGATCTGAAATCAATAGATATCTTTATGTTTAACCCTAATTGACAATCGATTTTTAGGTTTGCAATCAACATAACTATGTGTTTAATACCCATAGTTTTGTTTTGATTTTCGTTAGTTTTCAGTTCTTGACTTCATTTGATAATCTTTCATCTGTTTATAATTGAACCACAAAGTAAAACTTACTGAAGTGTTAGACTAGTTATGGTATTGAAATCAACTGTTTTACTAGTTTGAAAATTTAGCCTGATTAAATTAGCTTTGGAGATTGGAGTTAAGTGTTTGATTTGATATATTCCCTTGTTAAAATTCCTAACTTCTTATTTCTCTAATAAGGGTTTTGTTCTCTTTTAATGACAATTCAAAAGTTTTATAAATGGAATTCAAACCCTTTAGAAATGTGGGTTTGTGTTAGTTGTGAATGTATGAGTGCAGGGAAGGAGAATTAGTATGATTGACATTATAGCCAATTTCATGTGGGAATCACCCACTGAATTGCGCCTCTAATGTTCGAAGAAATGCTTCAATGCCCAATTTTGGCATAAATACCTGAAGCCAATTTGTTGCTCTTGCCCACGAGAGCTTCACTGTCTGACAAGGTCAAGACTCAACCACTCCTGCACCAAGTTTACCAAGGGCACTAGCCTGGCATAGCTACTATCATCTTTGCCTCTGAAATGGAGGGAACCCTGCCATCAGCGATGAAGCAATAGACCATCAACATTTGCAAGCAGCAGCCTAAAGATGTGCTTCAACATCCACTCATGTTATTCTTAACAATGGAGAAGATCAGAAGAATATTCAGAATTGTTTAATGTCATAACATCTTCACTCATCAGTTACGACAATTAGCAACATCGCCAATCCATAATTCCTTACATCCACACCACCGCCAGTTCTGTATTGAGCTACAGCACTAACAACAACAGCATCAAACTCTTCACCCCATTCCACCTTATCAGCACCAAACTGTACATCGCCTTGTATTTGAATTTAATGGCTGGATACAACGGAAAGTTCAGAATGGGTATGAGTGGAAGTGTTACTAACTGTGTATTGATGCTTCTGCGGATGCTAAGGGTTTTCTCTCTAGTACCAGTATTGCATACAAAGCTCTTTTTAGGCAGAACTTTAGTGAAACAGATTGTAGTATCATCAAGAGTGATGTAAACAGGACCACATGGATCCAGAATTGTACCAAGGTGGGTGTCATGTCGCGACCAACCATGGAGTTACTGATCTGTCCACATTAGCCAAGCCTACTCCAACAAAAGAAGTGCCGTATACTGCCCAATGGAGCCATCTAGCATTGCAGCAGGGACACATAGTCATTCCAAAGCGTCTCAGATCACATCATTTTGAGCAAGCTAAGACACAACAATCATTCAAGTAGCAATCCACTTAGCTTTGGATAAAATCATCCCGGAATCTGGACAAAGTATTAAAGAGAATTACAGAATTTCATTACAGTTTCCCTATTTCCTCCCTATACTACAGGCATCGAGAGGAGCAACAGTCGAGCACCAGCCATAATTTGGCGAGGAAATGAGCTAAGTATCGCCTGTTTAAGCATGAATTTGAGTTATAAATTTACTTCAAACGCATAAAGCTTAAGTACCTAGTATTATCATTCTTAACTGCTCTAACAGACTTTTTAAATACCTGATGCATATTACGGCAAGTAGTGACCAAACCTAAACCATTTGAAACTGTTTCTAATTGAATTGATAATGCTTGTATCTGTTTTTAATCTTTTAAATCTCGATTTCAGAGACCTAATGAGCAATATTAGCCCATTAATGAATGCAGTTAAGTCACTTTACATGAGAAATAATACCCGTAAGATTGAATATAAGAGTTGTTAAACCTGTTATAGCTTACATGAGAAATCATCTTGTGAGTTTAATCCCTGCATTCTTACAAATTTTTGAATCTGTGTTGTAGAAATACATATTGCCATAAATGTGATTAGTATTTCATACTCATTGTTTCCTGAGTAGTGTGTCTTATAGTAGAACCATCTCAACTCAAAATCTTGTCACCATCTTTTAAACTTAGCTTGATCAGCACCATGATTATTTCATCTTTGCAAGGTTGTATTAAAACACTCTACGTTTGCTTTAAAACTCATGAAGCTGTACATTTGCAGTGCATATTTGATATGATAATACAACATGATTTCAGCTAAATCCGCTAATGGTAAATAATTGCATCTTAAATTTTAATATACATGATGTATGTTGAGTAAGAAGTGATAACCTCTGAATCGAAAGTCTCGGGTACCTACAGCTGTACCAATAAGTTTAACATGTGTTCAGTGAACATTTAAGACAGTTGGGAGTTAAATGGTATGCTAAAATGGCATGAGTTCATGGTTTGCCCTGACATTTGTAATTCATCACTAGCACTCACTAACAACTCAGCTTTGATACTTAATCATCAAGCCCAATTACATCTACTGACGAATTATTTCTTGCTTGTTAGAATTGTCATAGTAGAATTGTCATGTTGAGGTGTTTGAGAGGATTAAACAGTGAATAGAAGGCAGCACATATCTTCCTTTTCGCTCCAAGACTTGGCAAATGTGAATGTCAATACTTCATGAGAAGTGGGGATGTTGGGCTCTTCAATGGGAAATGAGCAAGATGTACGTGCATACAATCAAAGAATGCAGGAGTGTGCGTCTCTTTAGGCGGCTAATCAATCACAAGGTTCTGCGCCAAAGAAGCCAGGTAGCAGGAATTGGGCAACCTAAGAATGCTCCAGATCTTCTCTAGCAGAATTAGCTCAAACAGAATGAATGGTGGTAAAGTTTGCTCAAACAACGATTGCAGCAGTTTTAACTAATCAATTGCAGTTGCAGAAATTGAACCCGACCTGCCCTGGACGTTCTGCCTCCATCTGTTTCTTTATGGATGATGCAATTCTCGCAACAAGTCTCTTTGAAGAGCTAAGTATTTATGTGATCATTTTGTCGGTTTGGTTTATAAGTATGATATATCATTTTGTCGGTTTGGTTCATGACTAGACAGTGAATATTGCATATTATTATCATTCTTTTGCAATAGTAATGTGAACATGAATAATGAATATTACGTATGTTACCTTTTAACAAATATCCTATGTATGTGAATGTACATTCAAACTCTATATAAATGTATTATAGATGTGTTAGCACCAATGCATTAAATTTATTTGCTCATTGCTCAACGACATGAGTAGTAGGGTCATTTCTATTGTTTGAATGAAATGTTTTGATATATTATATCTCTATTAGAATGAACTTGCATCAACTACAGGAGAGAGACAGTTTCTAATAGCCTGAACTAGGCTGGAATACCCAGAAAACAGACCAAACTCTGCTGGATTTTCTTTCTAGTGAGTTGACTCACTGAGTTTGATTCAACTCATTTGAGCCAGACCATTTTGATTTGTAAAAAATATTTTAATAGATACAATTTCCTTTCTTATCTTGTTAATAAAAAAAAAATAATAATAAATAAAAAATATATATATATATATATATAATAAAATAAAATAAAATAATAGTTATAATAAATTAAATTAAATTGTTATAGCTAGATAATTATTATCACAGCTTCAATAAATAAGAAAAGATGTATACCGATTCGCAAGCATTTCGAAAAAGATAAATTTGCAGTATCTTTGTTAATTTTCGATTATAAAGTTCATAATATTAATTGCATATTTCTAGTAGCAATTTTAAATTTAAAAATAACTTTCAAGCTGTCATACAGTATGAATTGATCAAATGATTTACATAGTATTTGAATCGCATGTGATATCATGCATCATGATAATTAATCGCATAATCATCTATGATAGAAAACCTATTGAATTAATATGATGTATTTATAAGTCTGAGCAATTTCCAATTTGATTGATTATATTTAACTATGGTATGCAATTAAAAGCATGAAGATCATTTTTAGTTTGCATCCATTTAATCCTATGAAATGTATAAGACATTTTTATGAGATGTGAAGATACCTGTGAAGGACACTTCAAAGATGCGGTAGCTATGCAATAATGCACTGGGGGCATGCTAAAGAGAAATCAAAGTTTTAGCTATAAAATGAGCTAAATACTGCGCGCCAATTAGGTATTTAATTTCAATAATTACTTAATACAAAATAAATAATATTATTCGTCAGTTATATGCCCTATACTTCTTAGCATAAGGCGACAATTGATAGATACTTCAAATGGTTCATACTTCATGAAGAATATTCAGTAGATACTTCAATTTATTCTGAACTTCTTCGAAAGGCGATGCCTCTTATATTTCTTGCGGCAATCTGAACGCTCCAACATGAATTATCATTTAAAAATGAGGATCTCTTTCAACCTACCATCAAAAATTTCTGGAAGGTGAATACTTCTACATTCGTATACTTCTGATCTCTCAAACAACAATTACTTCGGAATATTCATCTGGATAATTTTCATGTCTTATTTAAAAATATATGTCATATTTTATTTCTATATATGCTTCTCATGTATATAGAAGAATATGGGATATATCTTAAATGAGAAATGGGAAATGAGAAATATCTAGATGATTTTTCAAGTATACTTCTCATCTACATTTCAGGTATATTTCTTACCGATATTTCTCCATTCAGGAGACAAAAAAAAAGACTGGTGGGTGCATCCCCAATGAGGGAACTCATATGATAGTCTTGAAATAAGATTAATGGGCGCATCCCCAAAGAGGGAACCCATGTAAGAGTCTTAATAAAATGATGGACTACACATAATTTACTCCATGCCAGGGATAAATTAGGCGTGTGATCCTACAATGCTCTGTGGCTAGAGCAAATCTATGGGACACATTAATTTACTCCATGCCCGAGATAGATTAAGCGTGTGTTCCTACTGAGCTCCGTGGCTGGAGACATGATAAGATTATTAGGTCACAGAACCTATGTAAGAGTCTTGATGCAAATTACTCATTTTTCAGAGTCTGGTTATCATTTTTCAGTGTACGGTTCGGGACCAACCCTGTATCTTACTCCTGGCTCGGGTTTGTTTCGTATGTGTGGGATCTCGATTCATTGTACTCATGAAAAAATGTTTAACCCAACAATCAGTATATATATATAATTTTGTTTTGTAGGGACAAAAATATAATGAAGCCATGAAAATACACAAATCTGAAGTGCTACTGTTGCACAAATTTGAAGTATTATTAATTCGAGGCATGGATCGCACCAAGGTTCAGATGGAAGCGTGAAATTATTTTCTTAAGAGATTTTTCTTCAAATAACTCTCAAGAAAAGGGGGCAAGTTGTGAGTATCAAAAAGTTGCTTGACACGTGGCAGCAAAGTGCGGAGCACAAGATGTCCCGATCCAGGGATCGTACCAAGGTTCGATGTAGGGATCGTACCAGGGATCGAACCAGGGATCGAACCAGGGATCGTACCAGGCATCGTACCAAGGATCGAACCAGGGATCGTACCAGGCATCGTACCAAGGATCGTACCATGGATCGAACCAAGGATCGTACCATGGATCGAACCAGTCCCGTAGGACAAGAGATTGGGTCGACACGTGGGACGATTAGAGGACGCCACGTAATAGAGTTGGATGACTCATCGATCCAAGTTGGATGACTCATCGACCCAACTCCTTTACGTTTAAAAGGCAAAGAAGAAGAACAAGAAAGGGATCGGCCTCAACCGGGAAGGGAAAAACTTGAGCATACTGTAAGAGAAATCAGAGCTCTAATGGAGCTTTTTGTAACCAGAAATTAATCAATAAAAACCCTCTCAACTTCACCACCCGTGGATGTAAGCCATTAAGGGCTGAACCACGTTAAATCCTGTGTGCAATTTTCTCTTTTCTTTTGTTAATTTGAGCAACAATTTTGGTTGATTTGGGTTGAAGAGAATTTCAGCCCAAACATCCTCCATTATTAATCTTCGATCCTTGCTTGTTGTGATCTCTTACTCTCTACTGTGGACGTTGAATTGACTTCTTGCCTGTACACCCTTGAGATCGATGCTTCGACTTCATGAGTGATTTTTTCACTCAGCATCTGATTTTCTTGTGCAAGGAGAGCAACTGCGCATGCATCCGCATAAAACTTTTGGTTCTTTCACATCTCATTCAGCTCCACTGCCAACTGGACAGAATGATTAGATCTATCTTGTGGCGTTTCCGCATCACGTTCTCCCACTCTTCCAGTACATTCGTAAAAAACTTGGATTTTAGGGGGATTGGGCTCTGGTACTCCGGTTTGTTGTCCTGGTGTTTCTTGTATTGTTTTATATCCTTGTGGTAAGTTAGCGTTTGCGTCCATTGTACCCGCGGAGTAATGACTTCCACTTCATTATTTCTATTGATTCTTTCTATTGGCATCCGATAAGGTGGTTTTGGTCTTTGTGTCCCTTGAGACTCCGCCACGACTTCTTGTTGATGAATGAGATTCCTTATTATGATTATTGCAATGTCAGATATTCCTTTCTCAGGCTCATCTCATTCCACGGCTTCTTTCAGTGCTGCTGCTACTATTTTATCGGCGCCTCTTTGGACACTGGTTTGTCCAACTCCATCTTTTGCCTTTATGAATGTCGCTTTAGCTGCTATATTCATCCTTTCTGTCTGGTCCTGTGTCATGACTATCGAGGTCGCCAAAACTTCTCTTACGTTATTTTGATTGTTCGCCAGTATCTCTTTTGACTTATTCATCTCTTCGCTTTCCCTATAAATAAGAATATATATTGTTCATAAAGCAAAATCCATATACGGAGGTCTTTATAAATTTTGATTTTTCGAATGTAATAATTGGATATAAAGTTGAATAAGATGCAATTTGATTTGAATGATATATTCAATCATTCGAAGATAGTAGGCATAGCTAACTGAATATGGTGTGAGCCGAGGCCGTATGATAAGATATGCTCAACTCAAACTTGCTCAAAATCTTGAATATCTTGTACTGAAATAAAAGAATGACAGAGGATGAAACCAACGTAATTCTATCTGAAACCTTTTTCTCAATTTTGATAAGATAATGGGCTTAGTAAACCCAGTGTAATATAGGCCGAAGCAATACTAAAGAGTAGGTTCAGTCCATATTTCTTTCAAATATCATTTTCCATCTATGAGGGTTTATTGTTATCATAAGGAAAATCCACAATAACAATGAAAATAACAATTCCAAAATAACGATAAAACAACTTAGGAAATATTTCAGAACTACTCATGATTATTTCACCTATAAGTAAATGAAAATAGGTAGAATAAAAATTCTTTACTATTCTCCCTGTTTCTAACGCCGAACTGTAGACGTAAAAGATCATCAGATTGATCGGTCATAACTCAATTTACAGGATGTGACCTTTGCATAAGTGAATAATCATGTAAACATAAACAATCATATAAAATAAAGTGCAAAATTTAAATGACACAATAATTTATGTGGTTCGGCTATACCCACGGGAGTATTGAGGGGTTATTTCGCTATGGAATGAAAAAGTTACAAAGCATCATGATCAAATCGATCATATAGAAGACATAAGCAAAAGCATAAAACTGCATACTCTCACATAATTCTCTCATAATGTTCTTTCTCACTATTTGTCTCTCTTTGTTACTCTCCTAAAATTTTTCCGACCCTTCATCTTAATTTGATCTTGGTATTTATAGATCTCTTTAGGGTTTCTACCAGGTCTTAGTTGTTTTCCACTTAGCTTGCTAGTCCGCACATTAATCGCTTATTTTCATATCGGAAAGGTGCGGGTCTTTATTTTTTTATTCGGCTTCATGCGGGACGGATCGTATCCATTTTGCGGTCTCGCCTCCTGATCTGACCAATCGAAACTTCCCACGCGGGTGCTTTTGCTGGTATGATGCGGATAAAACAGACTTTGGCCCATTATTTTATTCATGTTTGGTACATGCGCAACACATACCCTGCGGATGCAATTTGTTATGAGTTATCTTTTTCTTCTGCAATCCACATGATCCACACGTTCCCTTCGTGCAATTAATGTTGTCAGCTCTGTAGCGCCATCCGTTCTTCTACTGTTATGTCAAATCAACCGCCAGAAGAGTCCTCTCAACTATTAATTTTGAACACACCTCGAGATGGTAAGAATACGAATTTTTATTGGCTTCGATCCAGTGTATCTCTTGTAGGTGTGTTTCAGTGCTCCTAGTTTAAGAGGTTGACACGTGTATAACACAATTATATATTCACATACAGATAGACCAATAAATATTAAACCTTAACGACAGCTGGCACCGGACCAATGCCCTATGCCCAATGAATCGTCACACCTCTAGTAATAGACAGTTGAGTTTTCTTAGGACATACTGATAAAGGTGACTGACACTCACATGGTAGATACTAATATAAGAGGAGTAACCGATACACCAAACAAAAGTCGTTTAATCGTATCAGAATCTTAAACGTTGTTTTTGTGGTTCTTTTAGTCGATGGTGGCTTTGCTGCAATGGCCTTGTGCATACAAATTGAACCATTCTAGACAAAACGTCATCCTAAACTACCCGAAAACTGTAAACTTCTAAAGTGAAATAGTAAACATTTTTTTGAGGAATGCTGGACCACAGCTGAATGTATGGGGCCAAACAAAAATTTATTTCATGTCTTTATGCGATTCTGGGAGAGTTTCTCTAAACAGTTTGTTTAGCATAAAAATTACAAAAGTTCTAAATGGATTGTAGGGTTAAACGCTCTAAACATTGTACAACTTATAGAATCTCTAGTAGTAGGTGTTAAAAATCATATGTTGAGATCTTATTTAGACATTTATTTTATATGGCTTAACATATAAGATCAAAATAAATTTTTTTGGGTCATAAACCATTTCCAATAGTTTGAGGTTTTATTTTTAAAATTTTATATGTAAATAAAGAATATACTCCCTCCGTTTCAGGAAAAGCGTTATTTATAACTTTTTTATTTTAGCCTATTTTTAAGCTAAAATGAAAAAAAAATAGTAACTCTTTTCCTGAAATGGATGTAGTATTTTTTCTATTGGTCTATTGTATTATATTCGAAATAATAATTAAGAAAATTGTTAAAAAAATGTTATAGAAATATAGCCAAAAATATATTTAAGATATTTTGTTAGATCTTTCATTGCCCATGCCACTGCTCCAATCATAGGATCTAATCAGTGAAGATGGATTTTTTCTAATTAAAGGTCTAAAATTCTAACCGTCCAAAAAAAAAAATTTACACTTTTAAGTTTTAACAATTGTTGGAGATGCTATTAGAACGGGAAATAAAAATCTTTTAAAAAATGATTTTCACAGGATTTTTTGGACATGACACTAAAAAGATTATAAACCTTTGCGTCCTTCAAATGAAATAATCCTGAGTACTCCTTATAATATGAGGAGTTATTTGAGTAATAATTGGTTGTCGATGTCACTTAAACACTACATTAATACCGATTATATTTTCTTATTAATAAACAAAATAATGAAATTTTCTTTCTTTTCGTTCTTCATCACAAAATTCAATTGTTTTTTATGAATATTGAATGTCAATTCCTCAAATTCTAAATATGGTTATATTTATTGAAGGTACTACATACATTTCAAGATTGACTTTTTTAGCATTGAACTTTAATTTAATTTTTATATGAGATTGTGAATCTAAATTATTATTTTTTTATCAGCAAAAAAAATATGATACCAGTGAGTTTCATATTCAAATCACTATTATCATCATCTAATGATTTTACAACTTTATTATAATAGTACCAATTTATATTAATATGTGCTGTATCGATTGCATAAATCAGTAATAAAAAAAATTCTGTATAAGAGTTATCATTTACATTAATCAATGGTAGAAATGTTTTCAATACGGCTAATAGGAGGCATCAGTTTACTTCTGAGTAAACCAACATCCATAAAGACATGCTTCAGAAAAAAAATCCATAAACACACTCTAGAATTAACCGGTGGTATCCGTGAGCGTTTTGCCTCATACAAAAACAATAACTTGGAATTTAGTTGGGTGGTTGTTTTCGTTGTTCTTCGTGCATACCTGTGTATGCTATCAAAAATGTCAAAAACTTAAAAAAAAATAAAATCGAGAAAGGAATCCTTTTCCATAGAAAATTATTTAGAGGGGACAAATAGTTAGCCTACTTGTTGGAACGTCTCGATGGGTTTAGAGCTGCCTACTGACTCGTGTCGTGGATGTCACTTTTCAATGTATGTCTTGTAACGATCTAGTGTTTGACTTATTTTGATGTGGTCTTTACTGTTACAGGCTACTGTAGGCTCCCAAATTTTGATCTGCTGTACGCTCCCAAATATCGTACTCCTAGTATTCTTAAGCTTGGTTGGCAATCTACATGGACCAGCGTACTAGAAAAAACTATCAACAAATAAAACTCAGAAAAAAAAATAAAATTTGGTATAAAAAACTAAGGTGAACAAACTTATCATGCAAAAAACCTCTTATATTATCTTTAATAAAGAAAAACTATTTTCATTAAAAATAAGATAAAAACTCCATTCACATAATACTAATTAAATTTAAATTTTAATTATTTTTTATATACCCGAATTGCCCTTCCTATATAATCTATAACTTTTAAATGGAAACAAAATCTTAAAACATAATCTTCGTATGAGAGAAAAATTCTGCTCCAAATCTGATTTTCTGAAGAACCGAAGCACATCTTCTCCAAATTCGGCTAGGGTTTCAACAAAACATTTCTTCTCCAAATCTGATTCATGAAATTTAATTGAAGATTTGTGTTCGTTTTTGTTCCTGGTTAATTGAAGATTTGAGTTCATGTTTCAAATTTTGTTGTGTAAGTGAAGATTTGAGTTCGTTGTTGGTTCTGCTTAATTGAAGAACATAAATTCTAGCTTCAAATACGAACATAAATTCTATCTTCTCCGATTCATCTCAAACAGTTTCAAATCCATTGTTGATTTGAAGAACCGAGTTCATATTTGTTAAAGTGATTCTCGAACATCACTCTCTTCTCCGTCTTCTAACTTCAGTTGTATTTCATTAGATAAGTTTTAATTTCGATTTTTTGATTTTGGTTGGTATTTGATTATCAAATTTTCGATTAAACGAACTCAAAATTGTGTTCCTTTCTGTTCAAGTGAAGAACAGGAACTGTAACTATTTTTTTTGTGTGTTTTCATGATTATTATTGTATTTTTAGTTTTGATGATTCTTACTGTATTTTTCAGTTGTTATTTGATCATATTCTCACTCTGTTCAAGCTTTTGTATTAGTTCAATCATTCCTCTGAAACTGAAATCCAACTTTCAAATGTTGTTGTTGGTGTTGTTGTTTATATTCACATACAGTGAAACCGTTTTTGGTTTCATATTTTTTTCTGTATATAATTGGAATCAGAATTTTGTTATGTTTTTGATGTTAATTTTAAATTTTTTTGGTGTTGTTGTTTATATTCAGTGAAACCGTTTTTGGTTTCATTCTTTTTTTTTCTGTATATTATTGGAATCACATTTTTGTATGTTGTTGATATTAATTTTCAATTTTTATTGGTGTTGTTGTTTATATACACATACAGTGAAACTTATTTTGGTTTCATACTTTTGTCTGTAGGTTATGAAATCACATTTTTGTTATGTTGTTGATGTTAATTTTCATTTTTTGTTGGTGTTGTTTGTTTATATACACATACAGTGAAACTTATTTTGGTTTCATACTTTTTCCTGTAGGTTATGGAATCATATTTTTGCTATTTTGTTGATGTTAATATTCAAATTTTGTTGTTTGTTGTTGTTTATATTCACATACAGTGAAACTTATTTCGATTTCATACTTTTTTCTGTAGGTTATGGAATCTGTTCTCGCTGTTATATTTCAAAAAGATGATACATTATCTTTTCGTATTGGTCGCAAGCATCTGTTTGTGATTTGAAGGGTAATATATGTTCAAGTTGGTGTCAATTCTCTTCTCTTTCTATTGAAACTTTCCACATAGTTTGTGATCAGCAAAAGGTTATCAATTCTGATTTTGATCTCCAATCGGTTGCTTTATTTACTTTGTTTAATAAGCTTCCATCTCTTGAGTTACATGTAAGGCATAGAGATGAGTCCTCTAATTGTAGTTCAGAAATTTCAACAATCATACCATATGAGCAGCCACGAAGTTTATGAATTATATCTTTTGAGCATTCAACACTTACAAATTTAGTTGATTATGATGTCCGTAATAAAGTTAAAGAACCATTGAAGTCTGCGCATTGGTTTGGCCTTTTTCAGGGTGTCAATCAGGTGTTTAATGGAGGTGTTCAACAAATTCGTTCTGATTTATTGAAATATCATGCAGTATCGGGTATTCATTTAAGATGACAAGGAATGAGAAGTTGAGGATTGGTGCATGTTGTTCTAAGAAGGAAGAAGATAAATGTGAATGGCATATATATGTTGTTTCTATTGATGGTGTTGAAGGTAGTCCTTTTATTATCAAGGAGTTAAATAAGAAGCATACTTGTTGTGGTGGAGTTGTAAACAGACCACATTTGTCGAAGAAACTTATTAGTAGCTTGATTCTTGAAGAGATTAAACAGAATCCAAAGAAGAAGACAAAGGATATTATGAATTATTTTACAAGAGAGTACAGCTTTGACATTAGTCGTTATTATGCATATGCAGGGAAGAGGCATGCATTGAATATTACATGGGGAGAGAACGACAAATCATACTTGAAATGGTATACCAACAAATTGACTGAAACCAATCCTGGGTCTCGTATTGTTTTGGAAGTTGAAAATGGGACTCAAAAATTTCAGAGATTGTTTATCTGTTTCAGAGCATGCATTCATGGATTCAATTACTGTCGTCCTTTGTTATTCCTTGATGCAGCCCATTTGAATATCAAATACCTTGGTCATATCATAGAAGCAACAGGTCTAACCGGGAATGACGGTAATTTTCTTAAACATTCTATTTTGTTTCTTAGTTGATAAACAGGTTTGTTATTTAATCCTATACAAATGAAACCTAACATCATGCTATAAAAACGATGAAACCAAGTTGAAAATCAGCGAAACCTATTTTTTTTACAGAAAAATGTAATTGATATGTATGAAACCTTATTCGGTTTCATTGTTTTTTATATGCTGAGACATTTTTTCTACAGAAAAATGTAGTTTAGACAGATGAAACCTTTTTCGGTTTCATTGTTTTTTTATATGCTGAGACATTTTTTTTTCTGTTATGTTTTTCAGAAATCTATCCTTTTGCTTATGCTGTTGTTTCTTCGGTGAATGATGCAAACTGGAAATGGTTTTTGGAGAATTTGAAGCAAGTACTTTCTCCTATGCGCAAAAAGCTTACTTTTGTTAGTGATCGAGTTACTGGTTTGATGAATCAAATCCCTGATGTATTCTCTGATGCTGCTCATGGTTGGTGTTATTGGCATATGAAGAACAATATCAATACATACTTGCTGAAGTCCAGTAAGGTTTATAACAATTATGTGCTTGGGTTCTTTGAAAAATATGCGTATACTAATACACATATAAAATTTTCAGAGAACTGGGAGAATTCGTTGCAGGTCAAAAATCAGAAGTTACAAGATTATCTGAGCAGAGCTCCGATTGATAAATGGGCAAGTGTTTATTTCCCGGGTCGTCATTATAGTAGGTTGTGTTCGAATATTGCTGAGAGTTTCAATAGTTGGATCGTTGAAGAGTAAGAGAAGCCTATAGCCATTATGGTTGATGAGATCAGAGTGAAGCTTATGAATCAAATGTGTGTACGTCGTGAGGAATGTGCAACATCATTGAAGTGGCGAGAAACTTTGTGTCCAGAGTTTGAAACTGAGTTGTAAAACAAAAAGATGCACGGCCGTGAATACACTGTCACCAAGTCGTCGCAATATGTGTTTGAAGTTCATTCTACATTAACACAAAAGGTCGATTTGGAAAGAAGAACATGTTCTTGCAACTGCTGGCGCATCAACGATTTTCCTTGTGCCCACGCTATCCGCTGTATCATGCTAAATGAAGAAAACCCGTATAAGTATGTTGAATTATTTTTTACAGTAAAGTTCTACCGTGAATCCTATGCAAGACCAATCAATCTTGTTCCCACAGTTGAAAAGCTTACGGTTGTGTCTCCAAAATCTTTTGTTCTTGGTCCTGATGCTCTACCACAACCTGGTCTTCCAAGGAAGAAGAAGAGAATTCCTAATACAGGTTCAGTTCCTAATAAGAAGATGAGAACTTGTGGTAGATGCCATGTTTTGAGTACCTATAACCGAAGGACATGCCCTGCGCGGCAGATGTGAATTTATTTTGACAACAATTCATTGACTTTTTCATTTTCATTTTTTGTTTAGACTACTATATGTTTCAATCTTCATATTTTTATTATTATTTTTTCTATATTGTTTACAGTTAAAATTTGATTTTGCTCCAGGTCTTTCATGTTTTTTTATTTTTAGATTAAGTTTTTCAGAGTTACAGCATTTTTATAATTTGTTGGAACCAAAATAGGTTTCATAGTTTTGTCACATGAAAGACCTGTAGCGTATGTTTTTTTTATCTCTAAAATGATGAAACCTTTTTTGATTTCATCGTGTTTTTTCATCTGGAATAAGATGAAACACCTCTAAGTTGATGGAACCCTTTTTGGTTTCATCGTTTTTTTCCATCTGGAATAAGATGAAATAAAACAAACGATGGAACTTTTTTGGTTTCATAGTTTGTTTTCTTCTGGAATAAGATGAAACCAAAATAAATGATGAATCCTTTTTTGGTTTCATAGTTTTTTTTCATCTGTAATAAGATGAAATAAAAACAAATGATGAAACCCTTTTTGGTTTCATAGTTTTTTTTCATCTGTAATAAGATGAAACATAAAATATTGATTAACATTTCTCAAAAATCATACTGTAATAAGATGAAACAAATCATGCAAAAAGATTTTCATCCTTGATTAAGAGAAAAATATCATAACAAATTTTATAACTTAAGAGTAGTGATTGATCAAAAGACTGATTAACATTGAATAAGATGTTTTTACGGACAACCATCTGTACTTTTATTAGAAACTAATTGATTAACATTGTTCTTAGTTTCAACCTCTCTTCCATGAACAGACAACCACCATGAGGTTTGACCATCAATCTTCTTTTCTCTTCCACTTTAAGTTGCAACTTTGTCAACTTTGTCAAGGAGTATCTTGCATGCCAACTTTGGCCTCATATTTTGCACCTTTTGTTTTATGTGCTCTTCGGCTGAAAATTTCCTTTCAAAAGTCTCTTCATGTAATAGCAAACATGAAGTCCACAATCATTCCTGAAATTAACAAAACAACATCTTTAAATTGAAAAATACAAAAAAGGATTAAAATGAAGATATCACAATTTCTTTTAAAATTACTTACACATCTTGTTGACAGCAGAAAGGGGTGTTCAAAATAAATTCTTTTGTTTGACTTGATGGGTCCAGGCAGAGCTTTGATACATGTTTTCTGAATGCTGACACCATTCTTTCCTTCATGCTTTCAGCACTTTTTTTTGCATTCATCTTCAATGGAGGCCATTGAGTTGTAATGAGAGAATTCTCCAGTCTCGTTATCAAAGAATAACAATGTCCAGTGATATTTTTTTTCACTTAGTTTTGTTATGATTGGAATGAAGACATATTCTGGAGTGTAGTCCACTTTATCAATAAAAGCTTCAATCGCAGTGTGGCAACTTTTACCGATTGAGTGCATTGTCTGAAATTCAATAAAAAATCAAAAAGAGTGCATTGTTGAAAATCAGTGAAACCTTTTTTTTACAGAAAAATTTAATTGAAACAGATGAAACCTTATTTTGATGAAACCAAAATTGGTTTCATTGTTTTCAGAAAGACACTTGTATAAGATAAGTTAGATGAAACCTACATAGACATATGTGCTTAGGAAAACAGCCCTTTTGTACTTAGGAGTGCCATCTGATTTCTTGATGTTCTTTGCTATGTTTTTTTGCAATTTGAGCATGTAGAACTCAATCATATCTCCTTCTATGTCACCTTTTCTTATCAAGGCGTTCATATTTTTTCCTATAATGTACAGGCCCATATCGTCCTTCTTCCAAGCCATGTCACTTTTTTTATATTGTTGATGAACAAATTTAATATTTAAGAAGAATAAAAGAAACTAAAACACTTCAATTATTTAACCAAAAAACTTAATGGTATGAATGCCACTTACCTTTCATTGTGCATTTTAAAATATCGCACACAATCTGTTTTTCATTTGAATCCAGCAGTTGCATAATTTTTAAGTTGTCCACTTCTTTCAACTTGTCTTCCCTTTTCTCTTTTTGTTTTTTCTCCAACTTTTTCTTTTGATTTCTTCTCACACACCGAGTCTTTTTTCTTTTCTTATTCTTAGCATCTCCAGGTGTATAATCCTGCATCTTGACAGGTGCTTGCATTCTCCTTTTGTTTTCTCTCATCCTTGAGATTATGTTACTCAATTTTTTATTAGGACTGATGTCTTCACCATCTTCTTTCTCACTGTCAGTTTTCCTCAATCCCAACTTGAAATGAGGCACATCATCTTCTAAAGCAATTACATCATTTGCCATGTTTACAACAGAGTAGTAGCACATGCCTTTACTACTTGGCTTTGATGTATAAGTCTTGGTTGCATACTCGTCTTCCATTTGCTGAAGAATAGTTTCATTGAACCTTGGCTTTGATTTGACACTTCAATCTGTGTCTCTGGATTTGATGAAGAACTTTTCTTCGCTTCCAGTTCTACTCTCTCAGCGACTCTGATATCTTTTATAGTGTCTGGAGTCAATTCAGAAACTTCTTCTATTGCACTCCTCAAGTTACTCTTCGCCAAAGAAGATTCAATTTGTTCAGCCACTTTTATATCTTCAATTGTGTTCGGAGTTAACTCAGAAACTTCTTCCATTATACTGTCCTTGGCTTGCTTCGCTTTGATTTCAGATTCTACCTTCTCAGCCACCTCCAAATCTTCAATTGTGTTCGGAGTTATCTCTGAAATCTCTTCAGTCTGAACTTCATGAGCTGAAACCTTTTCAGGTTCCACTGCGTCATGTTGCTCCTGAACATCTTCATGAGATGAAACCTTTTCAGGTTCCACTGCATCATGTTGGATCTGAGCTTCTTCATTAGCTGAAACCTTTTCAGGTTCCACTGCATCATTCTGCTCCTGGACTTCTTCATTAGCTGAAAACTTTTCAGGTTCCACTGCGTCATTCTGCTCCTGGTCTTCTTCATGAGCTGAAACCTCTTCAGGTTCCACTGCGTCATGTTGATCCTGAACTTCTTTATGAGCTGAAACCTTTTTAGGTAACATTTTTGTTAGTTTCAACCTCTCCTCCATGAACAGACAACCACTGCATCTACAAACCTTTTTAGGTTCCACTGCATCATGTTGGATCTGAGCTTCTTCATTAACTGAAACCTTTTCAGGTTCTACTGCATCATTCAGCTCCTGGACTTCTTCATGAGCTGAAACCTCTTCAGGTTCCACTGCGTGATGTTGATCTTGAACTTCTTCATGAGCTGAAACCTTTTCAGGTTCCACTGCATCATGTTGTTCTGTTTCTTCAAACATATTCATTACCTGCAATATTTATTGATTTCAGAAAAATTAGATTCAATGACAACAATCAAATCAAATCAAATCAAATCAAATCAAAATAAAACAAAATATAGTAATTATCACTTCACCATTGTCATACTTTTGTTCTCTATCTTCTTCAACCTCAACATTCACATCATCTTATTTTACCATTGCATCCACAATTTTTATAGTATTGGTTATCAATTCCTCCATATCTTGTTCAGTGTATGAAATTGTTCCTGCTTCATCTCGCTTACGTTTATTTCTCACGTAAGTCTTCCTCACTGGTTCTAGTTCTAACTTATCTTCAACATCATATTTTGTGAGAATTGATTGATCTTCTTCCGAAAGCCCATTGTTACCAACGCTTGTAAGCTTGTCAATCAAAATTCTTGCCCACTTATATTTTTCCTTGTATGTGGTATCTTCATTTCCAGTTTCAACACTCACTTAATTTCTATCACCAATAGTCTCTTCATTTGTTTCACAACCAATATCTTCATTTTTTTCACCAACCATCTCTTCATTTTCTTTCAGAACCAATATCTTCGTTTCTTTCACCAACCATCTCATTATCCTCTTCATTTGTTTCACCACCAACATCTGCATTTTCCTCTTCATTTCCTTCACCATCTATGTTCTCTTCAAACTGAATTTCCTCTTCCTCTATACGCTGGACCAAGCGTATTTCTTGTTCATTATATTCTAACATGAAGGATCCCTGACGGTAACCCACATTCATCTTTGGAATACAAGAAAAGTTATGATTAATAAGTTGGTATTAAATAAAGTATGAAACCTTTTTTGGTTCCAAGTTTTGCTTTTTCATCTTGAATAAGGTGCAGACATTAAAAATTATAAACAAACAAGAACTGTTGTTGCTTTTACCTTGGAGAATTGTTTTGGTTTGTTGGAGAGATCATCAAAATTATTCACCACTTCCTTGCTTATTTCATCAAGGTTCCATCTAGCGAACCTTGCGTACATTTCGTTCCCATCTTGTCTCAAAGTGATGTTTGTCATCTCAGCAAACCAATACTGTAAAAAACAATACACAATTCAACAATTAAATTAGTAATCAAACTCGGGAAAAATAAAAAACAAACATTTTATGAATCAAAAGAAACAAAAATTAACTTACCAGTGGGTAAATGACGCAACCTGATACATCATCAACTTCTTCAGCTTTAATTATAGACTCAATTAGATTTTCATGCAAAACATCAGGCCAACACACTTTATTCATCTCAAATACTTGGTACAAGTATTTTGATGTCAGATTCTGCCCACCTTTGTTTGGGACAAATATCGAAACCAAGAGATAGAGTATGAATAGCTTGACGAAGTCTTCAGCTTTGGTTTCATCTGCTGCTGTTTCCATCATAGCTCTGACAATATCAGTTTTCCTCATCTTCTTAGCTCCTTTAAAATACTCAACTTGAAACATGTTCACCTTTTTCTTCAGCTCAACATCTTGGTGTATATCTACATTCTTCATCATTTGTAGACCAAAGATGACAGCGAACTGTTCAGGTGTTGTCCATAGTATCATATTCCTTGCTCTCGTCAATTTGAAACAATCTGGTTTATCAGCCTTGACACTCTATAAAATGACCCTAAGATCATCCGAACTGCTCTTGTCGTTTATTTAATTTTTCTGCTTGAAGGGTACCATTGAAGAACGGTTTGAAGAAACGCCAGAATGGACATGTAACAAGTGCCTTCATGTGTTTTTCTTTAGTTTGTATCAATGCTTTTATTTTTGGTGCCTTTGTACACAAATTGTAATGATCACCTGTATGGATCTGGAATTTTTTTTTTTCCTGTTACAGAATAAGTAAACCATTAGCACAAACAGAACAAAATAGGATGAAACCTTTTTGGGTTCCATCAAAACATGCATTAAGTAAAAAAACACCAACATTTTTTAGTCACAATCATACACAAAATAGGATGAAACCTTTTTGGGTTCCATCAAAACATGCATTAAGTAAAATAACACCAACATTGTTGGTCACAAATATACACAGATTAGGATGAAACTTTTTTGGGTTCCATCGAAGCATGCATTTTCTAAAAAACACCACATTGTTGGTCACAAACATACACAGATTAGGATGAAACCTTTTTGGGTTCCATCATAATACCAATTAAGTAGAAAACCACCAACATTGTTGGTTACATGCATACACTGAATAGGATGAAACCTTTTTGGGTTCCATCAAAACATGCATTTACTAAAAAACACCAACACTGTTGGCCACAACAATACACAGAATAGGATGAAACCTTTTTTGGTTCCATCAAAACATGCATTTATAAAAAACCACCAACATTGTTGGTCACAAGCATACACAGAATAGGATGAAACCATTTTTGGTTCTATAACAATACGCATTAAGTAAAAAAATACTAACTCTGTTGGTCACAACCATACACAGAATAGAATGAAACCTTTTTTGGTTCCATCAGAATACCAATTAAGTAAAAAAACACCAACTCTGTTGGTAACAACCACACATAGAATAGGATGAAACCTATTTGGGTTCCATCATAATAAGTTAGGTTAAAACAGATGAAACCTAAATGTTGCTACAAAAAGATGAAACCTAGATGAAAATCAATGAAACCTAGTTTCAGAAAAATGTAACTGAAACCTAACTATGAAACCTGTAATTTCGAAAGAGATGAAACCTTATTAACCAAATACATCGATGAAACTAAAAATCATAAACATGCAGAATATGCTGAAACCTTATTAACCAAATGCATTTTGATTTTCAACCATAAACAATCACAGAATATGATGAAACCATAAAATTCGATTTACCTTTCTTAGATTCTTGTTTTTTAACTGGTGTACTGAGTTTTTTCTTCGTCTTCTTGTCTTGTTTCTTCACCATGTTTAATGATCTTCAGTGATTTTTCTTAGGTTTAAACTGTCACAGAACTAAATAGAAAGTTCAGGTAGATTATGATGAGTTAAAAGTAGAAGACTCAATTCTACTATTGATGATCAACAATCGTGTTAGAATCAGAAATTTTTATTGATTACGACTCAAATTCTACTGTTGATGATGATTTAAGTGAATGACTTTTGTTTCAGGGAGATTAATGTGATGATTTTTTTGATATGATTAATGATGACGATGATGTTGGATCAGGTATTTTTCTCTGATGATTTTGAAACGATGAACGGTTTGATTTTGGAAATAGTAGATGATAGAAGTTAAGAGGGAAATAATGGCGTTAATCAAGGAAAGGTGGGCGTGCGTGGTTAAGTGGGCGTGCGTAGGTAAGTAAGTTGGGCGTGAGCAGTTAATGAAGTTGGGCTGAATAATAAGCAAGGGTAATATGGACAGTTGGTTTATAATGGGTTTTTTGTGTCAAATTTGTTTTGTTGGGTTTTATGTAGTTGGATAGTTATACCTTTGGGCTTATAACCCATGGCCTAAAAAAAAAAACTCTATCGCTCTCCCATCTGAAACCGATTTCTTTTGGGTTTTTATCTATTCTTCTTTCAAACCATTATGGAGAAAATCGGGAGAAAATCAAGGAGAAATCTCCTTTTCTCGGATAATTTCTTTCTTCTACCGTCCCTAGAGATGTATTAGTTGTTATTAATTGCTAGATATGTGATATGAACATGTTTTTTATCATCTTTACTTTATTTCTGAATGGATTTGGGGAGCCTTGGCGGCATTCGGGTTTATACTTCCATGAAATTGATGATGGTGATGATGATTCTGCAGTTACAAATAGTTTTCTTCCCGTATACAACATCCTTATTCACCATCGTCTCTAACAGGTATCACCTCCTTGTATCTGATTGAGTTTACCAGGATTTGCGGTTGTTGTTGCACGAATTATAGCCTTGTTGTATTCTTAACTTCATCATAACATCTTAATTCTAATCGAATTTGTTACCTGTTATATGAGTGTTGCAATCCCCTCTTTTTTTAATCCATTTCCTTCTGTAATTACCTTTATTCCTGTATCTTCTTTACCTTATTTATGCTACAATTTTACCCTTCTTTTTAACCTTGTTTTTTTAATCTGTTTGGCTTCTTGTAATCAGTAAACCTAATTCTTCAATACCCCAATTCTTTAACACCCCAGATTATCCGAAACCCAGTAAGGACGATATTTTCTCTTTTACCACTAGATGTTCCTTGGTCAGCTCAACATCTCTGGATTATTATTTTAATGTTATGGTTGGTGGTGTTAACTGGGACCCTTAGAAGCTCTTTGTGGTTAGAATACCTTCTAGCCTCTGCAGAATTGATTAAGGCTGCACAGGAACCACCCCGAAAAACCGAACACGACCGAACCCGATAAAATTGCGGGTTTTTAAATCGAACCCGTCCGTAGCGGGTTGGTATACGGTTTTCAAAATCAAATACATGTTCATGATGGTTCGGTTTACGGGTTTAATTTAAGAACCGACCGAACCCGCCCGTATAAGTCAAATTTTCTTGGCCATTGATTGATATCATTTTGTTTCATCCTAGCCCTCCATCTAAACGAAGATACCCTAAACTAAACCTAGAACTTTATATTCTCTCATTTCTGTTCTTCTTCATCTTCTCGACGCTGCTCTATCCAAGACGCTACACAAAGCTCGACTGTCTGATCCGTTGCACCAAGCTCCAGTGCCGGCTAACCAAGATTCCAGTGGATCGAGTTGATTACGGGGCAAGAACACGGCAAACATCAGGTTGTTTCCGTACAAATAGAAGAAGAAAGGGAAATTAGAAAATCTAGGTTTTTGGAAAACAAGGGATTCAGTGAAAGAATTTAGACATGGATTTGAAAAATGGCAAGGATAAGAACACAGAGTTTTGTTGGTAACCGTAAAACAAGGAAGAAGATATGAATTTTGTGTTTCTGAAATTGAGATCGGGAGAAGATGAAGAGAAAATGTGGTCGATGTTGGCTTGAATAGAAGATGGTTTTGAAGGAGAGGTTGGGTCTGTGATGGAAGGAATAAACAAGAATTGTTTCCTGAAGTTGTTGTTGGCGATGTAGTCCTCTGCAATTGAATAGAAATGGATGGTCTGTTCAAATCAGAGAAGATGGTGGTGCTGTTTTAGGTACAGAGTAAAAGTGGAACATGAACTAGGAGAGGGATTGTGGCTGTTGTGTGTTGAGCGAGAATGGTGAATTGAAGTGGTAATTAGATTTCTTGTTTGATTAGGAGAAATGGGTTTGTCTTGGATTCGACAACAATAAGCCATAGAACGGAAGAAATCATAGAAGGCTATTTCCTCAAAAGGGAAGCCAATAAAGCTTAAAGACCCGCTTCGAGTTAATTTTTTTTTGAGATGGGTCTTGGCCATTGAAGGATTTTTGTTGATGGGATGAATGTTCAATAAGGTGGAAGTTGTCACTTTTGTGTTTATTTTGGATTACAATCTGTATGTGGTAGATTGTATTTCATGATGTTCATTTCATTTCATCTATATTAAAACAGACTAAACAGCCTTGAATGATCTATCAGGAATCCAGGATTTAAACTCAGGAATCAGGAAAAAAAATTCTGTGACAGTTAATACGGTTAACCCGTAAAAACAAAACCAAACCCGCCCGAACCCGACCCGACTATAAACGGGTTGGTAGATGGTTTTGATTTTTAAAAACCGGATATAGACGGTTTGGTAGTTGGTTTTGGTTCAAAACCGAACCGACAGCCCGTTGTGCATCCCTAGAATTGATAGGGGTTGTATTTTAGGAGGTTTGGGTCACTCTTCTCTTTGATAAGTTTGAATTACTTCAGTTTATGCTTGGGTTTTTGAAGACTAGAGTATTTTTTGTAAATAAGTTAAAATTCAGCTATGGGAACCATCCTTGATCAATGTGGTTTTCTTTCACTGATGAAAATTGAAGATGCTCCCTTCAATGTTTAGAATTGAAGTTACTATCTATTATGCAAGGATAGGGGTAACAACATTCAATACCCCATTTAAGAAGTAAATGGATTTTTTTCTATGGGATTCAAGTATAATTAAAGACAAAAATTCTGTGGAAGTTTGAGATTTGGAGGCAACGCATACAACATCAACAACAAAAACAACATCAAAACATACCAATTTTATTTACACAAAACGATGAATATCAACTCTTTAAAGAAAAAAATTCCTCCCTGATACTGATGCTGAAGTATTCAATATGGACTTTAGTTACATCTGTCACAGATGCAACAACAACTGCAACAGCTACAACAAAAGGACATGCCACATTCACCTCTTGAAAGACGTTCAGGTTTAACTAGCTGACGAGTATAACTAAAAATATCATAATCTAGCACTAATAACCTAATGCCTATAGGTAATCCTCTGGGTCCGGTGGATACTTCACCTTCTTTTCGAGTCTCTAATATTTGTAGTTCATTTTACTTTATTAGTACTTGATTATAGTGTAAATTATTTTATACTCCCTCCGTTTCAGGAAAAGAATTACTTTTCCTATTTGCACAATTGTTAAGGCAAGATGAGAGAGAATAACTTTTGTAATTTATTTCCAGATTTACCCTAATAAAAAGTTTAATACTACATATATCTTTATGATGAGAATAATAACATTTCTTAAAATAATAAGGGTAGTTTTGAAAGTTTGTTATATTGAAAATGAAAGTAACTCTTTTGTTGGAACAAAAATTTAAAGAGAAAGTAACTCTTTTCCTGAAACGGAGGGAGTATTATTTTTTTCTAGCACCTTAGTCCTTTCTTTAGTATAGCCCACGACTATTTCAAGTTTCTCCGGTTCATGAAAAAAACTAGGCATCAGTCCCATTAACGTACGTATTAGTGTGTATTGATTAGAGTTCATATAAGCATTTTAGTCTGTTCAACAATTCATCTTGTATTTTCTCAGTTTTAGTTTTTAGTAATTTTAGTAATAGCAGTGATTATTAATTATATCCTTCTAGGGATGGATTCTTCTTCAAACCACAACTAAAGATTAAGACTCAATTTTAAGTTATGGATAAAACCGTAACACAAGAAGATAGACAGAAGTCGTTTGAGCAGTACTCCATAACATCTGGAGACAAAGGCCTATCTAGCATTTCGAATCAATTGCAACGAATCACATCACCACCAACCAAGTTTTCTTTGGATACATCCATGTCCATCAAAAGTACAACTTTTCTTATGGAAAGCATTTGTCGGAGCCCTGCAGAGCCTTGACAACATCACTCCGACACACCTTGCCAATTCCAACAACTACCCCCTCTGCAATTCGAATCCGGAGAATGCTACTCGCATCTCACTTCAGTGTTATGTTACTGCAAATTTCTTGGGTCCAATATTATTTGAACCTATGGGTATAACATACCCTCTTGTAATAGCCCTTTAATAGTTTAATAATTTTTATACTTCAAAAAAAAGTACATGGACCAGCGAAGGGTCCAAAAAGGTTGTTTTGAATCATACTCAAAACTTTTGAGGCATACTCAATAAAGAAAAAATGGAGTCACTAGGAAGCAAAACTAATAACCGCCGATCCTATATTTTTTAACAATGACGGAAACGCCTTTATCGTTTATATTTTTTATAATGATAAATTTTTTTAATATTTTTTGAAGTTTTATTTTTTTTATTTATTCAAAGTTTTTTTTTATTTTTTTAAAAAGTTTTTATTTTCTTTATTTAAACTCACCATCTACATTAAGTCCCTTGCTTAGTGAGGAACAATAATGTTGCACAGCAAGCACTAGATGGTGAGTTTTTGACAAGGGTCAGAAATATAAAATCTCCCTTCTGCCTAGTTGCAGGAGCATAGAAGTATCCGCACATACTCGTCGCATACTTCTGACTTCACATCAGAATACTAAATATTGTATTCCTACTTATATTCTGCATGCGAATTAAGAATACAGTCTCAATAAATAACTACATGCATTCTATACTGATCCTGTAGTCTATAATTAATCTCTACATAATAAGTCTCACATTCCTATATGGATTTCCCACCAGTATGAAACAACTTGAGTCTTTTCTAGTTCTATTCCTAGAGTTTAGTGTCTTCTCTAGTGCTATTCCTAGAGCTTGTATGATCCAATGCCTTCTCTAGTGCTGTTGCTAGAGCTTGTTGATACTCAAATTCTTATTCAAACAACATTAATTTACTGCTATACGTATAATCTGGGAGTAGCTAATGCTTAATCCCAAAAATATATTCTAGCTTAACGCCTTGTTCGCAACGAACACATCACAAATTGCTCTCATGAGCCTAAAGTATGCCACTTTAGCACTTTAATCAAAGACAGGCTACGAATTAGGCCCCACTCCTCTTTGACACGCCACAAACAGAAACAATGTCTTAAAACGCATTGATCCTTTGATCTAGGCTAACCCTAGCCTTTTCTCCCATTAGCGCCATGCTAGCACCAACTGCTTGGCTTAGCACCACATTGACGCTAGTTCCCCACCTTCGCGCTAAAAGCGCTAGTTTTCTTAGCACACAACTACAATGTCCACAATCATCACTTCTCCACATCTCCCTGACTTCCACCACTTACGAGAAATCAGTATATCTTCTTTGAACTATAATAAATGGTTCTTATCTATTCGAAACAAGACAACAAGACAGAAAAACTAATATATACAAAATTAGCGATTCAATTTAGAGATAATCTTTTCTTCTTCACATATTGCAATTAATTATCACACTGATATTTCTCAACCTTCTTTGCTTCCCTCCCCTAAAACCTACCCAATCTTCTCCACCTTTGTGATCGAAGAAGGACGTGAACGGCCATTTCTTGGTTTAGGCTCGTCATGTTTGAGCTTGATCTCTTAAACCTACTTTCAAGTACTCTTTTGCAGTATATTTGTTTTCACCCTAAAACACCAGGGAGTTCTTGGGACTGGAGTTCATTCTCTGTTTAGTTTTTCGGAAGGCTGTAGAATGAAGAGGAAGGAGACTTATTGCATGTATGACGACTGTGATAATGGTTTAAATTCTCATTTTTTTCTTAATTATTTTTATGATTTTTAAGAAATCCATAATCATGTCTTGCTAACTTTGTAGCTAGGGTTTTACTCTGGAAACCATTTTTAGTAATAGACCATAATTGAATTGAAAATATTTGGTGTAGGCTTTTCATAAACTGATTTTTAAATATTTAATTATTTATATTGATTTTATAAAGAATATAATTTTTTACTCGCCGGTTTTGTACGATACAATAACCCAAATGCTTAATTGTCTAAATAGATTTGTAATTCTTATTTGGTTTAGTGTTTGATAATCCATTCTTAGGTTAAATCATTTGATGGATTATGATTAGACGACACAAATAATAATTGTGAAAAATTCTTGTCATTATAATTTGATAATCCTTGCTTTGGAGACTTTGATGGGTTATCTTAGGAGATGCGGGTAATATTAGAGAAATTCTACAAATAATAGGTCACTACGCCATATCAGGAAATTTACTATATTTGTTTTTCTGCTTTTGCAACGTATATTTTCGTTGCCCTATTAACAACGTTTATGTACGTTGCACATAAATAAATACATTTCCATAATTAGGAATTAACTTTACAATAATTAAGCAACGTATTTGCAACGTTAGCATACGTTGTAAATTGTGGCATTAGTGTAAATTTAATTCTTCTTATCTGATTTTATTTTAATTTAATTTTATTTTTTAGATATGTATTTCCCTCCGAAAGTTGAATCCTAAAATGTTTTCCCTCCCAAAATCTCACTCACATTAGTTTCATAATTGATTTCCCTCAAAAAATTGAATCCACAATTCATTTCCCTCCAAAAATCAACACTCACATTATTCATTCACTTCATTAAAAAGAACATATTTATTTATATTTTGCATTTAAGAAAAGGAAGAAAAGTTTCTAAATTTTCAGACAACTTAATAGCCCTAAAAAAGAGATCTGGAACTAAAAACTCGGTTGTCTTTTCTTTTTTTCTCTCGGTTGAAACCCTCTTTCTTCACCAAAACCCACACATAAATCAAGACGATTTTAACAGAAAAATCTTGAGATCAAAACCCTTATTTCTTAAACTCAAATCATAATCAAAACCCTTATAACAAAAATATAGATCTATTAGTTAATAACCTCGAATTCGTAACCCTAGAAAATTGATTTTGTTCCTAAAATCGAACGCAAACCAGCATGTGATACTTGATTATTTTTTTACTGGCAGATAGTTATTATTATCATTCAACTATAAACCTAATTTTGTAGGTTATTTTTGATGCGTGTCGTAAGTGCAACAAATTACTCAACATATTTTCCACTAACTAGTAATATAGCAGTAGTAAGGATCGTTCCCACAGAGATCTATGTAATTGATAGGTTATTTAGATTAACAAAACTAAAATAAATACTAAAAAGGAAGGTTTATGAATTAACTAACTAAAAATAACAATAAAAAAAATAATAAGAAAGAAAGATGATTAGGGAGTCCTTAGGTGTTTCTAAACGTTGACTTGATTAGTATATATACTTATCTATCTTTCGTCAGAATCATTTATCAACAACCGTAGAATAGCAGGTACGCTTAGCTATCCCCAAAACTCCTTATATCACTGGTTAATAGGTACGTTAGTCACCGGATTCTATCCAAATGAGCCGCCTTGAGGTATGCTTAAAGGTGTAACTCGATCGAACACTTTAAGATTCGTGAATTGAGGTTTGATCATAGTAGTTAGAATCAGTACGCTCAATCCACTTGCTAGTGTTGTCTTCACACACGATTGCTCCACAAAATCCCTTTGCAATTGTAGGAGATGACCAACAATTACGGATCGCCCAACTCTCCACTAGCATTAGAATGATCAATGGAATAATCTAATTGTACACTTAAACAATCTAGAAATCAATCATAAACCCTAGATTTAATAAAGACAACCGATAAGATGATTAAAACTCTGAATGGATTTGTATAACTAATAAAGCTTCATGTCTAGAACATTGAATTCATCCTTAATCAACAAAAGAATTAGCTACTCATGCTATAGGTAAGAAGAAGATGAAGAAGAATGATGGTTTCCCCCTAAAGGGGTAAACCTTAGGTTTTTGATGTAGAAGTTGTGATATGAGAGGTAGAGTATATGAGATTACTTAAAAGATTCCTTCTTAATGTCTTGGGAGTTTCCTTATATAGTACTCATGATATCTAGGGTTTAAAATTCTTCCGGAACCGTGTTTTCCTTGTTTTAGAAGTCCAAACACATTCCGAACAATCCCAATTATGGATTTGGTAATAGTTGAGCAAGGTTTGCGAACCCTTTTAGTTCACGACTTCAGACGGGTACAGTTTGCAAACCTATATGGTGTGTGAGCTAAATCTTTAATATTATCTTGTTTTGCTCATAACTTTTCCGCCTGATGTTGGAATAACCTCATTCTTTTTGCGTTGGCTTCTTTTATTTAGCTTCTTGAAGATGGTATTAAGAAATCCTTATTTTGGATGAGATGAACTTGGTCTTTGGCCCGTCTTCACTTGTAATGCTTTACTTACTTGCTCATTCTAGTACTCTATAATTCCTTTTTTGATGATTCACCTAATATGACACATAAGTAGAAAACAAGAGTCATAACAAGTAATATGTAAGAATTATAGCTAAAACAAGTATGGATTTGATGCTAAAATCATGTGAATTAAGCATTTATCAAATTCCTCCACACTTTCCTTTTGCTAATCCTCGAGGAAACTACAATCTAAACTAACCTAAACTAAACTAAAATACAACAACTCCATTTTTTTAGGACATGGTTAAACTTAGCATGTGTAACAAGCCTTTAAACCCCTAGGTGTCCCTGGTGGACGAGTTATATCTAGTGAGGGTTTACAAGAGGTATACCCACAAAACCTACTGCAACTTCAAAGTCACAAGCATTCAAAGAGCTATGAGGATATAAAGTTTCTGCACACAAATAATAAGAAGTTAGAAATGCCAATGAACATTAATTATTCTCATGCTTAACTCTTGAGTTAGGAGAAAACCACTATATGAAAAATCCTGGTTCGAGAGCTATCGAATGTTTTGACTTCCTTCACCAATAGGGTTTTATGAAATTGTACTCAAAAGACGCACTTTATGGTTCTTATGTGTGGAGGCAAGAATGAAGATAGAAATCCTGCATACATTGAATGGTGGGAAGGAAAAGAAACCTTCCGAATTATATGAAGATGTTATCCCATAGAACGTGGGACGAAAAAGAACCCTTTTTTTCTAATAATTTCTACGAAAGGAAATCAACCACTATGTAAGGATGAGAAAGCTTACTTACCTTTTCACCTGATTCACAATCAATACCACTCTCATAGCATCCAATAGAAATGTCTTCGGTCTTCAACTGTTGACAATTAACTCTTGAACTTCGTAGAACCTTTCTTTATAAATTTCTTATTCCCCACATCCTTATCGAATGAATACAAAAAGAAATATACTAAAGCAATGATAAAACTTTTTTTTATATATGCTAAAATTGAAATATAAACTAACAAATGAAACTAGTGTGGCCATGGGAGAATGATTTTACCACTTCATTCTTCACAACTTGTATTGTCTCGATATTATGAACTTCACTAACTCTCATCTTTTAATTTCTTTCACTCTTGTACATAAGTCCTCAACATGTATATATAGTTCTGCTCATTGTATTGTTGCTTTACTTGAATATGAAATTTGCTCTTTCTTGTACTGTTGCTAGTAAACCTTGAACGTATTCAACTTTCTTCAAATTTGTGATGCTCCGCTTGTTGATGATAATTAATGGTGTTTCTATGGACCTGTTTTTATCGAGAGAATAGTGCCAAATGCAAATAAGACTACAAGATAGAGTTAGCAATTATGATGACACCCTCATGATTGATAGAAATAACAATCAAGAGATCAAAAAGTAGTGCTGAAATTGGTACGAGATTGGGTAGCTCATCGTTCTACCCAGAGTTTGCACAGATGAAACACTCTAAATGGACAATTTAGACAGGTACAAAGAATTTCAGGTATGGTGCCTCACTCATGGGTATTGAATGATAAGCTTCTCTTATATTGTATTCTCTACTGGCAGTTTAATTCCTTTTTTTTCAGCTTTATCCTCTCAACAACTAAGCAACCCGAATGTAGTTCTCAAATACTTCTAAGTTCAGTTATTTCAGTAAGAACCACGTATGTCCATTTAGCTAGAAGTATACTAAGTGACTCTAAAATATCTAAACTTTGGAGGTCTTTATGCAATAAAAATTCTACCTACAAAAGTGAATACTAAAAATCTAAATGCTTAACCACTCCCCCACACTTAAAGCTTACATTATCCTCAATGTAAATTGACTCTTCTAATGTGAAATCAAGATGGGAAATCAAATGGTGATATGAAAACTAAAAAAAAAAAAAGAAAAAAAAAAAGAGAAATACAAAACCAATGAGTTTCCTCCCATGCATCGCTTAGTTTAACGTCCCCAGCCTAACCTTCTCGTTATTGCCCGTACACCAACAATCTGAAAATATGGGGATCCACCCAGAAAATAATCCGCAGTTCTGATAACAACTTCACACAATGATTAACATAAGATATAAATAATAAAATTGTTATTTTATGGAAGTTTCCCCCAAACTTAGTATTTTCTACACTTGGAAGTGTATAAAGAACATAGAAGAAGGGAACTTCTTTGGGTTCCTCCTGGTGAACCTGCAGAATGCTAGAATCAAACACATCTAGTGATGGATAGTTAGAAGAAAAATAATTTCTTAGAAGTTTGGTAGCACATATGCCCAACTCTAAGTGAGGTAGTTCCTTAAAAAGCGGGTTAACACCCTTTTGGGGAACTATTTTGATTGGGTGGAGGAGGATCAAAAGATAGAAAATGCAAAGGATTAGACAAACCTTCTACGGGATCCTCATCATGGGTATGAAATGAATCATTTACCTCATATGTGTCATGATCCTCTATCAATTTTTTTGAAAACCATTCTTTATCAGTTTCAATCTCAATTGGGTCTTCCACGAAATTAATCAATTTGGTTTGTTTCTCAATCTCCATCTCTTCAACACTCTCATCATCAAAATCAAATTCCGCTCTAGGAAGATCCTCTTCAGTGTTAACAAGATTGCAAACTGAATACTAATAGAAGTTCTAACCCTTTTGAAATTTCCTATTTGAGTATGAATTCAACATTTTCTTATTGATAAACTGTTTGTTTAAAATATTTGCAGTTTAAATACTCGTTTTGTGCTTTGAATATTACGCCATATTGCTTTCGGGTAGATGATTCTTGAAATAATTAAGCTGTTTTTTTTTTTGTTTTACTGAAGCATAGTTCTCCACTTTTCCCCCCAAGGGATCTGTAATTCATAAATACTACATGGTTTTGTTTCACCGCTTTCGGTACTTCTATGGTCAGTTTCGCTGCTTCTACAGGATGCTGCATGTGTTGTAAGCTTTTCTTTTTACTGATTTCCCGGTGATTTTGCTTACTAACCTTTTTTGCTACTCATAGTTTTTACTACTTATTTTTATATAGGATCAACCATTGCCTAGTATTCCGTTCTTCTAGACGTTATTCTGCACATGTTCCCACTTGCAAGATCTCCAGGTTTGTGGAATCTTCTTCTCATAGTATCAAGCAACCTTAGTTTTACTGACCAGTTATATTAGATTAGATTAGAACGACTATTCATAGTCATGTTAAAGGCATCAAGTTACCTAGAAAAATAACTCAGTGGAGGTATGTTGGTGTTGTACTTTGAGAAATGTATATGTTTAAGGTGAGGTACGTAGATATTTAAACATATAGTTGGAGTCCATTTTAGTATGGTGTTCACCAGGATTAACAGAAACCAACTAACACTCTTTAAACATATACTTTAGTTGAGTGTATTTGTATCTAATTTATTCTTTCTTTTTGTGTGTCAAATGTACATGAAAACAAAGAGGGGCCTGAACTTTTTAAGACAATAATTAAGAAAGCGAGTATAGATGTTGGTGCTTCAAAATTTTATTCTGAGAATGGAAAGACCTATGATTTGAATATCAAAGGGAAGATAAGAATTATCCTCACCAGCTCTCATTTCTTTATCCACACATACATCATTTATTTTTTGTATCACTTTTAGAAGCAAAAGAGGGTATAATATGCCACTAAGAAGCCTTCGGGGAAATTTGTGCATTGAAGTATTAGATTAACAGAAGCCAAAATAGTTTATTTGAGATACAAATAGTTCATTCCTGTATCAGCACATACATCATTTATTTCTACCTAAGCCACCTTAGAACCTTTCACCTTTTCTGGGTCTAACTAGTTTTATGTCTGTGTTAGATTGATTAGCTCGCATGCCTGAGTAAATGATATCTTGTTTTATAATCTACTATTAAATCGTTGGTTGGAACTTGAAATAATATGCTCATTCCTGAGTCCTGATCTTGCATTGGCCTTTTGTATATATTTGTGTATGTTGATTTAATCGAATTTCCTTTTCCAGAATCTATAACGATTTCTGCCTCCAGATTCAGGAATTTAACTTTAGGGAGAGCCTATTAAGAACCCTGGGTAGCCTGTATAAGTTGATGCGCTCATATACCCCAATCGTGGGCTTTCAGCCTGATAGAATGGTTAGAGAAATTAGTTTCATCTCAGTCTAATATTAATTTTGTGTTTCTTGCTTTTGGTATATTGGCTACCTTGTTTCATTTTTTGCTTGTTTATGACTTATAGTTTGAGCTCACTCGGTTTGCTTCTGAAATAGTGATCTTAATGTACTTTGCATCAATTGTTGTCGAAATAACTGTGGTACCACCATCACGATTAAGGAATCTCATTGTCTAGTCTCTGAAATGGCAGCAACATCAAGGTTACCATTCCATAACTTTTTTATATTGTCTTGGTCTTTGTAAGATATTTTATTGAGGTCTGAATACACTCAGGCATATTGAAATATTATGCAATAAGTACATTAGCTAGATGCAGATATGCCGTGAACTCTATATCTTTATTTGATCTATGTAGAGAGCATAAATTATGTGTATGTAATCCATGATGGAAATAAATAATGTTGTAAGGATGGATGCAGGTAGGTACACTGTTTTGTACTATTGGAATTTGGAAAATACAAACACAAGTTGTCTTGTTTGTTTGTAATTCCTTCCATTTTATAAATTGGGTCTTCGAGTTCATCTAAAATGGTATATGAAGGTGCAGAAATTTGCTGGAATTTACCAATTGAATTTCTATTTTTCTTAAACAAAATTTTAGTTAGCAACAGATATAAATATTTGTAACGAATATTTTGCTTTAATTCCTTACATTACCAACGGATACAGACGTTGCAAAACTAATTAACCGCCATGAAAATTTATCTTGGGACCCACTTACAAGTTTTCTTCAAAAACGTTTTTATAACCGTTCTTTAAATTCATTTTATTTGTTACTTTAAATAAACTAAGCAAATTCTAGAAACCTATTTAAGCAACGTATATGAAAGTTGCATAAATTAACTAAAGCAACGTTTATATAAGTTGCATAATACGTGGCAAATGTACATCGCAGTGTTCCCAAAGGATATAAACTGTTGCTGAAATTCAGTGCAACAGAAATATCCGTTGTAAAAAGGTCGAAATGGTGTAGTGATACTTATCTATGTTTTGTCAGAATCATTCATCATCAAGAGTAGAATATAAGGTATGCTTACCTATCCCCAAAACTCTTTATATCACCAGATGACAGGTACGCTTAGTCACCAGACATCATCCAACTGAGCCGCCTTGAGGTATGCTTACAAGGTGTAAATCGATCGAACGCTTTAATATTTGTGAATTTAGGTTTGATCCTAGTATTTGGACTCAGTATGTTCGGTCCACTTTCTAGTGTTGTCTTCACACACGATTAATTGCTCCACAAAATCCCTCTGCAAGGTCCCACGTTCTTTACTTGTGTGGGAGATGATCGACAATTACGGATCGCTCAAATCTCTACTAGCATTAGAATGATCAATAGAATAATTTGTACACTTGAAAAATCTATAAATCAATCATAAATCCTAGATCTAATGAAAAAAAATGATAAGATGATTAAAACTCTAAATGGATTTGTATAGCTAATAAAGCTTCATGTCTCGAATATTGAATTCATCCTTAATCAACAAAAGAATTAGCTACTAATGTTACAAGGAAGAAGAAGATGAAGAAGAATGATGGTTTCCCCCTAAAGGGGTAAACCCTAGGTTTTTTTATATAGAAGTTGTGATATGAGAGGTAGTGTATATGAGATTACTTAAAAGATGTCTTAATGTCTTGGGAGTTTCCTTATATAGTACTCATGATATCTAGGGTTTAGAATTCTTCCAGGACCGTGTTTTCATTGTTTTAGAAGTCCAAACACGTGACAAAAAATCCCACTTACGGTTTTGGTAATAGTTGAGCAAGGTTTGCAAACCCTTTTAGTTCACGAATCCAAACGGGTACAGTTTGCAAGCCTCTACGCTCTGTGAGCTAAATCTTCAATATTATATTGTTTTGCTTATAACTTCTTCGTTCGATTACGGAATGACCTCATTATTTTTGCATTGGCTTTGTTTCTTCGTTCTCTTCAAGATGGTATTAATAAATACTGATTTTGGATGAGTTAAACTTTGATTTTGACCCGTCTTCACTTGTAATGCTTTACTTCCTTGCTCATTCTAGCACTTTGTAACTCCTTTTTGGATGATTCACATAATATGACACATAAGATAGTAAACAAGAATAATAACAAGTAATATGTAAGAATTATAACTAAAAAAAATATGGATTTGACACTAAAATCATGTGAATTAAGCACTTATTAGTTTAGATCCCGTTTGTTGATTTTAACCTAATTTTTTGAATAGTAGTTCAGTAAAGATTATTCAATTGTTTGTATGTATTATATAGTTTTAAATCATAATATGTTTTGGTTTCAATTTTATGATTTTCTAGGGTTTGGTTTAGTTTGTTTTGTTGAAGTATGGGTGCCTATTTCTCTGAAAGTTTATAATATGTCTCTAAAAGTTGTTCGAAGGTTTAAGCTTTTGTTGTGTCTAGATTTTGTTGCTTTCTTGTGTCTTGTCTTTGAAGATTTTGAGGCGTTCAATATGATGAATGATTTTGATAAGTATTTTTATTTTTATTTTTATTTTGGTCTTTCATGCTATGAATCAAATTCTTTCTTGTGTTTTTTAGTTAGTATGTTATACTTTCTCAGAGTTTTCATCTCTGGTACTGCCCATAGAGCGGACTAAAAGCATCATTCCCCTTGTTAATTCAACAAGGGTAAAGCTCTGTGGTAGAACTTAGAACTGTTGTGGCTTCTCGGAAATCTTAGCTCCGTCTAATGCAAGAGATCTATTTGTATATTAGGTAAATGAAATGAAATACCCTTCATTTGGAATTTATAGTTACTTTCAATTGAATGCTTATTTCTGATTCTTGTGGTTTTGATTTATATTAGTTACTAGTTGTGATTTTGTGTTTAGTTTTGTTTGTTAGCTTTTTGTGCACACAAAAAAGGACGGGAGAATCTTGTGCGCTTCTTTTCATTATTTGGCATGCTATCTTATTTTTACAAACAACATTTGGTAGATTTTGTTAGACTTGCGTGTACTTCCGGTGATCATTTTAGTTAAAGTTTATCATAATTCATACTTCTTTGTTTTACTCTTTTTGCTAAGGATGGTGGGAAACTGAATGTAGATCTAACATATATGAATCTTGATTTCAAAACTAAAATACTTTGATCTGGTATGTTCCATTCAATCTTATATATTCAATGTCCTTAAGAAGCTGATTTGTTTCATGTAACCTTTGCTTATAAGGTTCACCATTAGTCAGATTAGTATGAACTTTTCCTGATGCTAATTGAGGATATGAATATGCAAGCCTTATTTTAGTCTCTAGATCATTTGGTTGTATTTACTACCTTCCTATATTAGATGTTCTTCTTGGTTTACATAGATATTTTATATATAAATTCAATGGTGCTTTTTTTTTTTTGAAACGCTGTAATGTTTGGATTCCTTTGGAAATGGGCTGTTAAACTTGTGTGATTTCAGGGTACTATTTCAGATTCATTTCAATTAAATATCTAAACTCGATCTTCCATTTAGGTATATATGGTTTTCGTTCTTCAATTTAAGTATACATTTCTCATTTCTTTACATGATGTTTAAAATACTGTTTTTCCTTGCTGGATGGCTTGATAGGAGGGCTTGCCGAACATAGTCGATAAATGTCTCATAATCACCCTCTTATGATGTTTACACATTTACTTTTTGCAAATTGTTTCTTTGTATGTATCAATAATTGTATCTCTTGGAAACATCTTTTTGTGGTAATATATTCAGGTGGAATGAGAGAAGTAGAGGCTAGGTGGATCCAAGATCTCAATCTCTTCGAATCTTGAAGAGACGGCCGTACAGGGTACATCATAATATCTCTCTTTGGAATTTAACTGAACTTGAAGCTTACCAATGGCTACAAATTAATTTGATTCTTTTTTTCTGTTAACTTGACACTTGTAGGTATCCTCTTATAGAGACTCAAATATAAAAGACTGTCAACAACTGGTTACATGTCAAACTGAGGATCACAGGTAAATTCTTAGTCGAGTGTGAACTTAGAAAACCAAGTTAAGTTCACATGTTTTTTCTTTTTAGTTTATTTAACTATTTGAGAAGTACGCTACAACCCGCAATTTATTCTGTGTTGTATTCAAAATTGTACATAATCAAATAAAACCTTTTTTACTATAACCCACGGTTGAGTTAATTAGTATAGTAACCTTAATGGAATAAAGAGCTATAGAAAAAAAAACTTTCTTTTCTTGATGGCCAATCTTATTGCTGATAGTTATAAAGCTAGCGTTTTTGAGAGCTATTAAAAAGAAATTTAGGGCTTCATAATAAAAAAAAATAAAGATATTTTAAAATAATTTAAAAAATTTCTTATCCATCTAGTTTAATTAGTGTTAATTAATTACATTAATTATTAAATTAGTTAAATTATAATTAATTAATTATTATTTATTTTTTAAATAATATTTTTTTTAATATTTTTTTTCATTTTTTTAAAATATTTTCTTTAATTTTAATTTTAGTTTTTTTATTTTCTTTTTATTAATTTTTAAATAAAAAAAGTTAATTAAAAAAATTTAGAAAAAAAATTTGATTTTTTCTGAAAAATAATTATTTAAATAAAAAAATGAAAAAAATTAGTTTTTCTAATTAATTAATAAATTATAATTTAACCAGTTTAATTAATTTTTAAATAAAAAATATTATAAAAATATTAAATAAAAAATAGTTTAATATCTAAATGGTAGAAAAATAAATTAAACTAGTAAAAGTAATTTAGTATTTTTATCATTTCAAGAAACCCCTTATCCTTTATCCTTGAATGGTATAAAATAAGTCGTCCCAAATTTCTTTTTGATCGCCTTTAAAACGTTATGTTTGTAAAGTGCTTGTGTTTTGTTCAAGGTTTCAAATATTCATACCCATCAAATTGCTGCTAGAAAGGAGAGACAAATGGAGACAAGAACTTGAGGAAGTGGTGGAGTACCTAAAGAACTTAGGGAAGTTTACACGCCTCAGAGGAAAGCTTCCCAAGGTTTTTGTTTAGTTGTGTTAACTGTATACTTTATGTGCTCCTAAGATTCTGCTGTAGACATTAATCTCAGCAGTTGAGATCATACAGTTTTTATGATGTAGATGTTTGGAGCATTTTGTGTGCATGATCCATTTAATCCTACTTTTCAAATCTTAGAATGCTACGTACTAGAATGCCACTTCGTATACTTTGATTCTTAAAGTTTCCTGATGACGAGATTTGGCTTCATATACTTTGATTCTTAAAGTTTCCTGATGACGAGATTTGGTGTATACATACCCGTTTTGCTTTGATTCTGATATAGATGTGGTACCTAATTTAGTATATGCCGATGATAGTCACGGTGTTTAAACTCAATTTCATCGGATATCCCAACTTTTTCAGCTCTTCATCTATAAGATGCACAAGAATCTTATTTCACTTAGTCATATGCTTACACCTATATACCCACACAAAAGCATGTCAATAAAATATTAGTTGCAGTGCATTTGACACCATATGGTGTTATTTATTTAATTTTATATTTTGGTCATTCAGGTGTCCAAGTTTAGAGTTGTAAGGCCAACTGCAGCGGTCGATCAGACCAAAGAGTAAAGAGCAGATTTTTTCTTTGGTCCGGTTTTGTGAGCCGCAACGGGTGAGTAATTATGGTATTTGGTCTAGATTGTTAACAGTATTCGACCAAGTTTTGTCGAGCAACTGGACCAAACACAGATTTAGTCGGAGCTCTTGTAGGACAACGTTTCCCCAAAACGCTTTTGTACGAGGACGTTTCTAAACAAAAACGTCTCTGCTGAAAGACGTCCAATAAAACGTTCACCCATAACAGCGTTTCTCTAACGTTGTATTAGAATAGCGTAATTTGAACAAACACAACCTAGAAGAGCATGTGGGTTGAACGTTCATTTGGTAGAGCGTTAATTGTCAAAACGCTACGATAAATAGACGTGAATATATTCACACTCATTTGAAGAAGCGTTACAAAACAATACGCTCGTCCAGAAGAGCGCAGGTACCGGTGAAGTGTGCTAACGTTCTCCTAGAAGAGCGTGTTTGTGATAGACGCTCTTCCAGGAGAGAATTTTGTTAGCCGTTTTAATCATTTTTTGAGCTGGTTAGCCGTTTTTATCATTTTTTGTTACATTGGTAAAGCCTTGAAAAAACATGGTTGGAATTGATCTGCTGTGACTAAGCTTGATTGAACAATCATAATTACTAATATGGTCCAATGGTATATAGTTTCAATCACTCGTAGACTTGTTGCGAAACTTAATTTGCTCCATCATTACATGGAAGCTTATTACCGTCTTCCTGCTTGTAGAACGCGTATTAGGAATCTAACGCTCTTGTAGGACAACGTGATGGATTCCAACGCTCTTGTAGCGCTGCGTTTTCTTATGAAATGCTCTTTTATAGTAGCGTTTCGGTGTAAACGCTACTTTACTAGGACGTTTTATTTGCGAAACGCTTCACCTAGTTAGCGTTGGTATCAAAACGCTTCAGTAGAGTAACGTTTAAATATACGTTTTAGTAGAGTAACATTTGAGTACCCAACGCTACATTACAGGAGCGTATGATACATAGGGTTCAAAACGCTTTTTTAGTTGAACGTCAAAAACATAACGCTTGTGTAGTTGAACGTCTATGTAACCAAATGTTACTCTAACGTAGCGTTTGTTAACTAACGCTTATCTAAGTGAACGTAAGATCATATTTAGTACGCTTTCCGTTGTGTTCTTTTTTTTTTCACGAACAAACAAATTTACTTTTTATTTTTTGGTCTACTCCAACTGCTGCAGTTGTCCTAAGCCTATTGAACATCAGACAGTATATAATCTTGCCAATTTAATACTTAATATTTACATCGGTTTTTGCCAGGTTTTCATTATTGGGGGAGATGGAACTCAACTAGGAGCATCTGTCATTTCTGAGATAATCATTTTTCTTTTAGGTGAAATGGAAGTGTGTAGTGTTATTATATATTTACATTTGCTTAAATCTCAAAATCAGGAGACTTTTTAATGAATTCACTTGCTTAGGAAACTGAAATTTGCTCTATATAATCAGAAAAGATCTCACAGACCTAGACCTAATTTTTGTAGCCACTTTTGAATTAATAAATCAATTAACAGTTGATTTTCTTGATAAATATGAGTCTGGCATGCTTCCTTCCAGATAAATTTATGGGTGGATCCAACTTAGACATATGCTTTTGTTTGGTAGAATTAATTATGTTCTTCTGGATTAACAATTAAAGTGGCATCTTTAATTTTGAAAGCGCTATATTCGTTATAACTTAATCTCACCTATAATTGATTAGGGCGCGCCACGTTCTTGTAACAAACATTGCCTGACACACGTAATGGAGATTTACTCTCACCAGAAAAATCAAATTTATTTGTTCAAGTTGGATTCTGAACAAATAGTGGTTTTCCATGCTAGTATTTCCAAACGCACATCAGTTCTTGTAGTCATGGAATGTTTCTTGAGTCTGTTTCCAAGGTATGCCTTTGTCACACGCTTTCTGAAATTCTTGAATCTGTACTAGATAAATTCTCGATTACATATCTTTTTATGTATTTATATTGTTTCTGAACTTCTTAGGTCCTTGGCGGCATCTATTAAGTAAATGTGTTCGGCACCACGGTTCAACACCTTGAATGGTAAGCTATTTCGACTTTGAAATTGTGTGCTAATCATATCCACCGACTAATTCTGTTGTGTTTCGTTGTATCCAGGGACTCCGCTACTTTCTCTTTTTAGATTGTGTTTTTCTATTTTAAACATTTAATGGACACCATTTTTTATCCTTCTAGGTTCATCAGAAGACACTCCTATTTCTTCGGGAAATAGCCTTCTAGTGGAGACTTCCACAGATGCACCTTTCCTGGGTTTCTCGTCATTTGATACCCGCTGAAACACTTCCAGTATGCCCTGACTTTCTAAATTTATCCATTTTAGACTCGTCCATATTAATTAGGATTTTTTTTAAGACATATATTATCGATAATTTGAAGAAATATAGTATGTAAAATCTCACTTCTACTTCGCCATTTTGGTCATTTAGGGACATTTATAAAAGTTGCTTAAATTCATTTAAGAAACATTCTTGCGCGTTGTAATATACGTTGCTTCAATGTGTAACACCGTTTTTACAACGGACATTTCCGTTGCTTAAATTCTAGAGGAAGGAAATAAATGTCCCTAAATGACCAAAATGGCGAAGTGGGTGTAGCAATAAAACAAAAAGATACCCACATTTATAGAGTTACAAATTCTTTTCAGCACTGAATAGAAATAGTGGTGGATTCCGTAGACTCTGGTTATCGACTCTCTTCCTCGTTATATATTTTTAGCTTAGTTAATCTTTATTATTTCATTCATATTTCTAAAAATCTCAAAATTATCATTTCTGGTTAGCTTATTAAGATTATTGTATCTGTCTATTAGTTAGGCGTCGTGTGATTACGATTATATACATAGGTATCCAAAAGACGTCGAGGTACTAGTACTGCTTTTCGAAGTAGGAAAATATTTAGTAGAGTTCTTTGAATTATTTCGTTTCAATTATAAGTGTATGAGTAATTTTTTTTTCTTTTGTGGTGTGATTTATGGAATGAATGAATTGGTGATTTCTTGTTTGTTTACTTCCTAAATTTACACCAATTTTATTTTGTATAAAATTTTGTTTTGGTTTTGTGGCGTTTGGAACTTATCTGAAAGGTTCCAAAAAGAAAATTCAGAAAAGAAGTTATTTACTAAAACAATTGAAGAATATGCTTGTCGAGATTCATATTATCAGGAACCCATGAGAGAAAAGTGTGTAACTAATGATTGGAATTATTCTCACAGTTATGATCATTGCATACCTTGAAAAGGTTATGATTATTACCAATCGTACCTAGGTTCTGAGCGATATTTTACTAATTCCAATTATTATTCATATGCTTCTCAGTCACAGTGTGAGAGAGACCATCCATTCTACTGTGACTCGTCTCCACCATCTTTGTTTGATCGCCTAAAAAATAATATTGTTGAACAGACCAAAGCTAGTGAGTTATTTTATGCTGAATTAAGTAAAACCCATGCTTATATTTATCAACTTGCTGAACAAACTGATTTATCGATTGCTCAATTAACACGGCCGGTAAATGATTGTGGTCTTACTGAGGATAAAATTTATTATTTTTCTTATACTCATGATATTAATGATAAAACCGTTTTAAATGATGAATCAGTGTGTATTGAGAATGATGATGAACTTGACATATGTGATCATAGGAATAGAGATATAGTCATACCAACTTAAGGTAGAGTATTTAGTCCAACTCCTGATCATGTTAATGATCACTCCCCTATTCAAAAGGAAGAGGTTCATACTGAAGACACATCCTTTTAAATGGTGTGACATTTCAGTGTTATAAGAATGATGCTTATGAAGAATGTGTTAATTCCGAAGAACATGTATTTAAGTCTAACGACTCAGAGATACTAGACTCTACGTATAAGGTTACTTTTAATCATCTTTATCGTGATATCCCTCCAGATCCCTTGGGTGATGATAATTATGATGATGATTTAGTATAGGGTCACAAACCCAGTGGAGAAGTTAATATACCTAGAATTGTTAGCACAACTTTTTGGAAGAATCCTAATCCTTGATTAGAACTGCGTGCTTCTCCAGTATTACTAGATTACTTAACATGTCGTGACTTCTCTTTACCAGTGCATGTCTCCCGAATAGTTTTAGTTCTCATCCCTAGTGAACCCTTCAATTCAGTTATTTTTGTTCAAAATGATATACCCTTTGCAAAAACCAGGTTTTGGGGTAACTTTTTTCTTATGGTAGCCTCATCATTTTTATGTTGCTACTGTGAGAGTGTGAGAATGTCATTGGTTGTATATATTGTGCTATGGGTTGATCCCCATTTTTCATGTATATATGGAGAGTCATTGTTTGTACATTCTAGCAGTTAAATTTTTATTTTTTATTTTTCTTCGTTGTTCCTTGTTATTATTATCGTTTGATGTATGTTACAGGGAATACTATTTTCTTGCGACAATCAGATGAAATTTTCCAATCCGTTTTCTTTCAACCTGTAGCAAACAGAGAAATACCAAAAGAAACGTAAAATAGAACAAAGTAAAATAATAAAAATAAAAATAAAACCTAAAAATAAATCTAAAACTAAATCTAAAATTCTAAACCTAAAAACAAGTCCGCGTCGGCGGCGCCAAAAATTGATGTGTTTTAATATAGTGGTAAAAAGATTCGATTCTTGGACTTGTGAAGGTTTAATTTCTAGACCTAAATTTAATAAAAGAAAATAAAACAAATTAAAGTTAATATGATTTAAAAATAATGGGAAGAACCAGGACCAAGGATTCCACTTTTAACCAATAACTTAAGTGATAAAATCATGCAATTCTTTTTCGATTTAATCCAAATATGCCAAAGATAGGTTTTCAGAAGAATAATTGTAAATCCTAAGCATGAGAATCAAGAGTAGTTAACTAAGCATGACTCCTCAAAAGAGAACACAACTATTTAAGAATAACCATTTTTTCAATTTTAATCAAGCAATTAATAATAAAAGAATTGTAAATAAATAAATAAAATAGAGATACCACTTAATTATTGGAGAAAAAGCTTCCTCCGTCGTCCCGGTAATGGTGATTAGCTCATTGTAGAGAAAACACACTCAAAATAATCTTTCATTGCTCAAAAAGTGCTTACAATGATTAAAAAGAAGTAACACAGACGTTTTAATTCGCTTATAGGCGTTACAGTGAAGGGTTCAGAGTGCTACAGCAGAGAGAAAATGGAACAACAGAAAAGATCGGACGTAAAGTGTAGTAGAAGAACAACTGTTGAAGTAGCTGAAGCAGCAACTGTTCCAGCGACAGAATGAACAACAGTTCGCTGGAGCCTTATGTTCTTCAGCTGTTCTTCCTCTTCAACAGCAGCAGAAAATTCGGTTTCTCTGTCTACTTTTCGGTGATCTCTGGCCGCTCTCCCCCCCTTTTCTTCAACTCTCTTAGCTATATATAGGGTTAGTAAACCCTAATAGGTCTTGTGAAACGATAAGGACCCAAAGAACAAGTCCAAATCCCTCTCAAACTAACGTGGAAATCCCAAACAGAATACAACTCTGTTTCCGGCTTGATTCATCCCTGTGTGGAGATTTTTCCGGCTGAAACGCTAACTTGACGTGTGTTGGTGATATTCTGGTTGATTAACTTCACTTGGGTGGTTTAGATTCATCCCAACTCACTAAAAACACGTACACAGAATCAAGAAGAGTTTCCTTCACGTAAGACTCTAATTTCTCGCCAAAATCGGTTTTTCAAATTCAAAAGGGAGCTGCCCCCAATCCAAAGTGCGGGTGCCTTGATCACTTCTTCCCGGGTGCCTTTAACAACTTTTCGAGCCGATTTTTTTATAAATTTTTATTTCTCAAAAATACCTACAAAGACATAAAAAGCCATAATAAGTACAAAAACGAACACTATCAAAATAGATAATCAAGTGCAATTTAGACACAAAAATGTGTCTATCAAATACCCCAAAACTTACTATTTGCTAGTCCTCGAGCAAATAAAAATAAAATCCTAACTCACTTTCGCAGGAATCGCGACTACATATAGCATATGTAATAAGCCGTTAAACCCCTAGGTGTCTGATAAGTGCATAATTCATACATTTTAAGTGTTATTTCCTTATACTTATTTGCTAGATTTTGTGTGAATTACTGTGTACAATTATTACTTTCGAAGTTTATTTGTTTTATTAGGTTACATCCCGAAAACCAGTGAAATGGAGCTTTATAAGAGAAGAATTCCCAAAGACCCAGTGTAACTCAGCGATCAAGGGTTATTGGATGATGCAGCTGTGGTTTGATGATGGTGATGACTCGAGATTGGTTCATAGCAGACATGGCAGCGATCAAGGGAGATGGCAGTGTTCGGATGGTTTTACTGATGTGAATTAGTGGTTGTTGCTGCCATTGAAGATTGGTAACGTTGTTATGATTAAAAGAACCTGATGGTAGTCGAAGTCTGTTGAAGCTGGTAGAAGTCATGGGAAATTGTCGAGTAAGATTGGTCAGTGATGTCTTGGTGGCTGAAAGAGATGAGTTGAGACTGGAAAAGTGAGATTCGAACAAGTAGAAAAGTTGTTGCTGCTGTTGTTACTCGTGATGATTGGCAGAGAATGAGTTTTTGTTTTGTGATATGGTCGAATATTTGAAATGGCAGTGATGGGTCTGTTGATGGTGATTCAAGGGAGATGATCGCTGTTGATTATTTAACAGAGTGTCATTAGTAATTGATGGATATGATGGTGAATGAATGGTGTGGATTAAGAGTGTTTTAGAGTTTGTAAACAATTAGGTAACTAGGTTGTTTGGGACTCAAGTTTCATAGGATTGGAAGACACAAAAGTAAAGCTATAAAGAGACTCTCACGGACGGACAAAAACGCGGAGACATATACCCCTCTCACGTAGCTATACAGAGATATACTTCCCAGACGGACGTACAGGGACACATACGGAGATAACTTCAAGAATAGTCGCGGACAGAAACACTTCGGAGCAGCGATCATTCGTCGCAACTTTTCCGGGTTTGATTTAATTTATTTTCTTAATTATTTTCATGGTTTTTAAGAAATCCATGATGAACTAAACCTCTCTTGTTGGTTAGGGATGTAGTCCTAAGTCGGAAAACATGTTTATTAATTGCATGGCTCATTCTCATATGTTTATAATATTTTTAATATCGTTCATGTTCTACCGTTTATAACGTCATGTATGATTGATTGCCTGTTTGTTTGAGTCGCGAATTAAATAAGCATGCATTGATATCTATAGCTAAACTAGGGTTTTTCGATCCGGAATTGTCGAAGGACCCTTGTTACTAGTAGTATAACATAGTTGTTAACTACGGGATGTTGCCATACGATTATGTGTAGAAGCGTGACCTAGGTTAAATCCGAGTGGCACTTTGCGCCGGATTGCTTAGAATAAACTCAACTCACAAAGACCATTGCTTTCATTGGGTTAAACTTGAGTGGCATTTGCGCCAAGTTATTCGGTGAAAAGGATTCAAAGAGTGGCGCTTTGCGCTTTTTGATGATAATAGGAGTTTTGCCGGAGTAAACCTGCGTTAGGATGCTTTAGGGTTATAGATATTGAGAATGCATGAATGTTGAGTATGATTTGATTGATAACATGTTGGAAGATGGAAGATGAACTCTCTAACCAATATTCTTTATCTCTGATATTCGTTTTAATTAATTTGCTTTAGTATAATTTAGTTATAATCACAACCAAAACCCCCCTGTTTACATAAGTAATCGAAAGTAATTAACAATCACCTGCCTCTCTGTGGGAACGAACTTGTTCTTATTACTATATTCTAATCTATTTTAGTGAAGTAAGAACCTGAATTATTTTGGTTGATTAACGACACGACCAGTGTCCCTAGTAGACGAGTTTTGTCTCGTGAGGGTTTACAAGAGGTATACCTACAAAACCTTTACTCCAGATTTTAGCGACTCGTGAACGATTAAGGATAGACATTAAACAAGCTATTTAGTTGGCTTACTCAATTCTTCGGCTATGGGAATCATTACCCTATATGAGTCCAATTGTTGTACATGAGTGTTTACTCAAGCATACTAAAATTCATATATAAGACAACAGAGCTCTACTCAAATAATCGTTCAACCACAAGACTCAGAATCTATCAAAGTTCAATCACATGAAAAGATTTAGAAGATGGACATGGAAAATGTGAAGGTTGCACGTGTTGACTATGGTGAACGGTGTTTCCTATATCTGTCTAAAGGTCAGTGCCAGGATGAAACCTAATGAATTGAGATACGCACCCACAGGTCTTTAATCTAATACTAATATCGATTCAACTGGTATATACATGGGTTCCAGCGATCGACTTATTGAAAATAAAACAATAAATGTATTGACAACATGATTGGATCAAATTGGATCCAAGCGCATGGTTCTTATCAGCTTCTTACATGATAGTTCCCATGGATCCTGCGTTCCACGCATGCTTAGGCGACGGAGACAGGAGAAAACACACATATTGCTATCAAAGTGTCATTTTATTAATTTTTTTTTTTTTTTGAAATAAAATGCAATAATGGGACTTGATCTCAAAACACTCTATTTCATCCTGACGGCGATAACAATTTGATACTGGGCCCCACCAAATCACTTAGAGAAACACAAAATTGCAAAAGTAAAAATCGAAAGTGATATGGTAAAGATAGACTCCGAGATGTGGTGACGACTATCATGTTATTTCTAACACCTGAACTCTGTCCTTTTATGAATAGACCATTTCACTGGGCACACCAATTCCTATAGAAAAAGAGCTAAGTTTCCATCTACCTAGAATGGTTAGTGTCACCCTGAAGTGTTCACAAGCTTCTAAATTCTGGAGATTTATTATTTCACTAAAAAGTTTCTTCCTTACCCCCAAACTTAAATCAAACAGTGCCCTCAATGTTTCGAAATAAAGAGCAGTACCAATAAATAAGTAAAAAGAGGAATAACGAGGGAAGTCAGAAAGATAGTACCTGAGTGAAGCGTAGCAATCCTTATATGGAGAATAAAATAATAAAAAAAAATGAAAACCTAAAATCATACAAAAATCTACTAATATACAAAAACAATCCTGATGGTCAATCAGAGTAAGCAGGGTCCTCCAGAGGGACCTCCTCAACGTCACCTATAGGAAAAGGCTCTAAAAATGGTTTCAATCTCTGACCGTTAACTTTGAAAGGATTTCTACCATCTTGAGTCTCAATCTCAATAGCACCATGAGGAAAAATAGTGCGAACAATAAATGGACCGGTCCACCGAGAGCGTAACTTCCCGGGGAATAGATGCAACCGAGTATCATACAGAAGAACTTTTTGACCTGGAGAAAATGACTTTCTTAAAATATTTCTATCATGCACAAGTTTCATTTTGTTCTTATACTCCCTAGCACTATCATATGCATCTTTCCGAATCTCTTCCAACTCATTGAGCTGGAGCTTCCTATGAGCTCCTGCTTTGTCAAGTGAAAAATTAAACTGCTTTACAGCCCCAATATGCTCTATGTTCTAACTCAACAGGCAGGTGACATGCCTTGCCAAAAACTAAACGATAGGGTGACATTCCAATGGGGGTCTTAAACGCGGTACGGTAAGCCCATAAGGCATCAGTAAGCCTCAACGACCAGTCTTTCCTATTAGGATTAACTGTTTTCTCTAGAATACGTTTTATCTCCCTATTGTAAACCTCTACTTGACCACTAGTCTATGGGTGATATGGGGTAGCTACTTTGTGGGTAATACCATATTTTTTCATTAAAAGCTTAAACGGTCGATTACAAAAGTGTGACCCTCCATCACTAGTTATAGCTCGCGGTGTACCAAAACGTGCAAATATGTTATCATTCAAAAACCGGACCACAACCTTATGGTCATTTGTTCTACACGACACCGCCTCTACCCATTTAGATACATAGTCTACGGAGACAAGGATGTAGACATAACCAAAAAAATTGGGAAAAGGACCCATGAAATCAATGCCCCACACATCAAAGACCTCAACAACTAAAATAAGGTTCAAAGGCATCATATTTCTACGAGAAATGGTTCCTAACTTCTGGCATCGCTCACAAGCAACACAGTAACTTTGGGAGTCTTTAAACAACGACGGCCAGTAGAATCCACACTGCAATATCTTAGCAGCAGTCTTCTTAGAACTAAAGTGACCCCCACAAGCATGATCATGACAAAAGGAAATAATACTTGACTGGCCACTCTCAGGTATACATCTCCTAATAATCTGGTCTGGACAATACTTAAACAAGTAAGGCTCTTCCCAAAAGAAATGCTTCACCTCATCTAAAAACCTAGAACGATCTTGTTTACCCCAGTGTTGAGGCATTCGACCAGTAACAAGATAATTCACTATATTCGCAAACCAAGGTGATTGGGAAACAACAAATAGTTGTTCATCAGGAAAGATATCCCTCACAGGAGGGGAATCATCAGGGGAATCCAACACAAGTCTAGACAAGTGGTCTGCTACTACATTTTCTGCACCCTTTTTGTCTCTAATTTCTAGCGAGAATTCTTGTATCAAAAGGATCCATCTAATCAATATAGGTTTAGTATCCTTCTTAGACAGAAGGTACTTCAAAGCAGCGTGATCGGTAAAGACTATAACCTTAGAACCTAAGAGATAGGACCTAAACTTGTCTAAGGCAAAAACAATGGCTAACAGTTCCTTCTCTGTGGTGGTGTAGTTCAGTTAGGCATCATTCAGGGTTTTGCTAGCATAGTAAATCACATGAAGTAATGTGTTCTCTCGCTGACCTACCACAACACCAATAGCATAGTCTGAAGCATCACACATTATCTCAAAGGGTAGGTCCCAGTTAGGTGCCTGGACTATGGGAGCGGTAGTGAGTAAAGTCTTAAGCTTCTCAAAATCCTCTAAACAATCATCATCAAAGACAAACTTAACATCTTTTGCAAGCAAATTGCAAAGAGGTCTAGAAATCAAGCTAAAATCCTTAATGAATCGACGATAAAAACCTGCATGCCCTAAGAATGACCTAACATCTCGTACAGTTTTGGGAACCTGTAAAGTCTTAATAAGGTCAACTTTGGCTTTGTCTACCTCTATACCCTTAGAAGATACGATATGCCCTAAAAAAATTCCTGATCGAACCATGAAATGGCATTTTTCCCAATTAAGCACTAAATGCTTTTCCTTACACCTAGTCAACACTAGTGTCAAATTATGCAAGCATTCATCAAAAGATGACCCAAATACCGAAAAATCATCCATAAAGACCTCTAAAAACCGTTCTACCATGTCAGAAAATATGTTTATCATACAACACTGAAAAGTAGCGGGTGCATTACACAACCCGAAAGGCATGCGTCTATACGCAAAGGTACCAAAGGGACATGTAAAAGTAGTTTTCTCTTGGTCTTCTGGGGCAATAAAAATCTGATTATAACTAGAAAAACCATCTAGCAAGCAATAGTGGCTATGTCCAGCTAATCTCTCTAGCATTTGGTCGATGAAAGGAAGGGGAAAGTGATCCTTCCTTGTGACCTTGTTCAATTTTCTATAGTCAATAAAACACGCCACCCCGTGGTCACTCGGGTTGGGATTAATTTATTGTTATCATTATGAACTACAGTGATACCTGATTTCTTGGGGACAACCTGAACGGGGCTGACCCACTTACTGTCTGAAATTTGGTAAATAATACCCGCATCTAACAACTTAAGCACTTCAGTTCGAACTACTTCTTTCATATTAGGGTTAAGTCGACGTTGCATCTCCCTAGACGGTTTTGTATCATCCTCTAAATGAATCTGATGCATACAAACAGTAGGACTTATTCCCTTAATGTCTGCTATGGTCCACCCTAAAGCTTTCTTATTATCTTGAAGCACGGTCACTAGCCTACTTTCCTGGTTACTATCCAAGTCGGATGCTACAATCACAGGCAAAGTCTCAGATGGGCCTAAATACACATATTTTCAGAGTATCTGGTAGTTGTTTAAGGTCCAACTTAGGAAGCTCTTCTAAAGAAGGAATTAGGGTAGACTTAGAAACTGGTAGTTGTTCAAACTTAGGTTTCCATCCATTACTAGTGTCTAACAAAGGAGTTGAATCTAACAAAGCATTCACCTCATTGATTACACTATCATCATCAAAATAAAACCCAAAGTGGGCTAGGCATTTCTCTAATGGATCTTCTAACAAAGTGTTTGGTAATGACTCCTGAACTAGTGTTCCTATCATGTTCACCTCTTCAATGCACGGGTCATCTAACTCAGGTGGTTTCTTACCAATATTGAAAATATTTAGCTCAATAGTCATATTACCAAAAGATAAGTTCATAACACCATTTCGACAGTTAATGATCGCATTAGATGTTGCTAAAAACGGGCGACCTAATATCGCAGGTATCTGATTCTCTGGGTCAGGGACAGGTTGGGTATCACGGACAACAAAATCTAATGGATAAATAAACTTATAAACCTCAATAAGAACATCCTCTATGACACCACGAGGAATTTTCACAGACCTATCAGCTAACTGCAGTGTCATCTGAGTAGGTTTCAAATCACCAAGTCCTAGCTGGAGGTACACATGGTACGATAGTAAGTTCACACTGGCTCCTAAGTCAAGTAAGGCTCTCTCAACATGGTAATTACCTATTGTGCAAGAAATGGTTGGGGAACCTGGGTTTTTGTACTTAAGAGTTGTATTGTTCTGGATAATTGAACTCACATGACTAGCTAAAAAGGCTTTCTTTTGTACACTAAGCTTTCGCTTTCGCGTGCACATGTCCTTAAGGAACTTGGCATAAGGAGGAATCTGCCTAATTGCATCTAATAATGGAAGGTTAATCGTGACTTGCTTAAAAACCTCCAATATGTCATTAAAGATGGATTCCTTCTTTGTGGGTGCTAAAAGTTGTGGGAATGGGGATCTGGGCACAAAATCTGGCTTATGAGGAGCTACCTCAGGCTTCTTTAGAAACTTTATCAGTCTCTTCAGCTATTGGATCAAAGGGGTGAACTACAGTATGTTCACTATCAGGCACAGTTACCTTGTTATCTACCACTTTACCATTCCTAAGGGTTCTAATTGCATTCACATGATTTGATGATTTCTCACCGGAAGCTATTTCATGAACTCCTCTAGGATTTGGTTGGGGTTGACTAGGAAACCTACATTTTTCTCTTTCTCTGAAAGACTCAGCGATCTGACCAACCCTGATTTCTAAATTAGAAATAGCTTGACTATTAGCCTGAACAATCTTTTGATTATCTCGTAAACTCTGGTTGACAAACTACTGGAAATCTTTAGTATTCTGAGTAAATGAGGCAACAGACTCATCTAAACTCATTATCGTCTCATCTATCGAACTCTGAAATTGTGTTGGTCCAGCATAACCAAAACCTGGGGGAACCTTAGAATTACTAGACTGACCTTGACTCTGGCCCTTGGAACAAGAAAGGTTAGGATGGTTTCTCCAACCAGGATTATAGGTTTCTGAATAAGGGTCGACTTTCTGATGATTATCAAACCTAGTGTTATTATAAAGAGCATGGGATTGCTCTTCAACAGTCTGTCCTTCCCAAAATGGTTTGGGCTCAATACTACTATATTGACTCAGTTCTAAAGCTTCTAACCTTTTCGATATAGCCGCTATTTTGGCATTCGATTCAAAAGATCCTTCTACCCTATTAACATTCCCTCTACTTAGAAGAATTGTTCTCTGGGGCTCCCTACTATTTTCCCACTGTTGCGTTTTCTCGTCGATTTCATTCAAAAATGTCATCACGCCATCGACAGTTTTATTTACAAACCCACCTGTGCATAAAGACTCAACCATGGTTGTTGTCGAATAATTTAAACTCTTGTAGAGGATCTGAACTAGCCTTACTTTTTCTAAACCATCATCAGGACATTGGGATAATAAGTCATTGAACCTTTCTAAATACCTATATAAAGATTCTCCCTCTTGTTGAGCAAATGTGCAAATTTGCAGCCTAATAGATGATATTTTGTGCCTAGGGAAAAACTTCTGGGAAAAGGCAAATGTAAGTTGTTCATAGGTTTCAATTGAATCGGAAGTCAAACTATATAACCAAGATTTGGCTTTGTCTCTTAGCGAAAAAGGAAACAGTCTAAGTTTCAATGATTCATCATCTAGGTTCTTGATCCTGATGGTACTACATATTTCCTCAAAATCCCTAACATGGAAATAGGGGTTTTCATTTTCTTTCCCTAAGAAGATTGGGAGCATCTGTATGATCCCAGGTTTCAACTCATAGTTTGCTTCAGTATCAGCTAACTTGATACATGATGGACGAGAACTCCTAGTCGGGTTCAACAAAGCTTTTAAAGTTGTCATTGCTGGCGCTATCAAAGAACTAGAAGTAGCTTCTTCACACAGTGTCAAATTCTCAAAATCAAAAACAAGGTTCTCAAAAGAAGAGTCTTCGAGGTTTTCGTTTCCAGGGACAGAACTACTAGGCTTGTCACTAATTAAGCGACCTAAATCCTCTCTTTTCCAAGTCCGCTTGAAGAACGGTCTTGGCATACACTAAATAAAAACTAAAAATAAATCCTAAACGGAAGGAAATTCTAACAATCACAAGCAAGGCTGACTCAACCAAATCAAACCTATTGAATCTAGCAAACAAAAAGCATGATGGATCCACTTAGATTGTTTCTAGACCATCTTCTATTCTTTCAAAAGGCAACTAGTTACAATTTTAGCAAACCTCTTAGAACGGTCCGAATTAGATTAAGTCGAAGAGTAACAGGATAAGCTCTAAGGAGCTTTGATAACCCTGTCTCTTTGGCACTTTTCCCTGGGTTACAAAGCGGCTTTAATCAAATTAAAATAATCTTCTTGAACTTCGAGTTCGGCTAACAAAGTAACCAATACAGTCCTTTTGAACGAGTTTCCTATAAGCTCGTTACCCTATCGGTCTCTTTCTAGTCAAAATTTTTTAAGGTTTTAGGTTCGCGTTTGGTAACGTGTTCCTACAGCGGGCAAGAAGGAAACAGTGATGAAATCCGAGTCCTTATCTTGTATGGCCAGTTCTTTCCCTTTACTAGAAAAGTAAGTCCGTTTTCAATTCCTCAACATATATGCATACGAAGGAATACAGTAAACCCACTTGCAGGGGATTCGTGGGTTGATCGAGTTTTACCTCCCGTACCAGACGAGGGATGATTCGGTTGTAGTCGACTCGGGACACCGACTCCTGTGTCACTGTGCGAACCCGAGGGGCCGAGACAATGTCGTAATTGTCGTCCTTCCCTGTAGCAGTTTATATTCAAATAATACCCTTCCGTAGGGTTTAAAAATAATAAATGTCCAAAGTCCAAAATAAATGTCCAAAAAGTGTCCAAAAAAATAAAAGAAAAATTACAGAAATAATAAAAATCCTAATACACTTTTCTAAAAGAAAACAAATAAAATCTAAATAAAATAAAATCTAATTAAGAAAAATCTTCGTCTTCTTTTTCGTTCTTTAAGCTTTAACTTTTAACTCCAAGTCTTTAGCTTTAATTCCAAGTCTTTGGCTCACTTTCTTTTCGATCCAAAATCCAACCTGTAGCAAAAAGAGAAATACCAAAAGAAACGTAAAATAGAACAAAGTAAAATAATAAAAATAAAAATAACACCTAAAAATAAATCTAAAACTAAATCTAAAATTCTAAACCTAAAAACAAGTCCACGTCGGCGGCGCCAAAAATTGATGTGTTTTAATATAGTGGTAAAAAGATTCGATTCTTGGACTTGTGAAGGTTTAATTTCTAGACCTAAATTTAATAAAAGAAAATAAAACAAATTAAAGTTAATATAATTTAAAAATAATGGGAAGAACCAGGACCAAGGATTCCACTTTTAACCAATAACTTAAGTGATAAAATCATGCAATTCTTTTTCGATTTAATCCAAATATGCCAAATATAGGTTTTCAGAAGAATAATTGTAAATCCTAAGCATGAGAATCAAGAGTAGTTAACTAAGCATGACTCCTCAAAAGAGAACACAACTATTTAAGAATAACCATTTTTTCAATTTTAATCAAGCAATTAATAATAAAAGAATTGTAAATAAATAAATAAAATAGAGTTACCACTTAATTATTGGAGAAAAAGCTTCCTCCGTCGTCTCGGTAATGGTGATTAGCCCATTGTAGAGAAAACACACTCAAAATAATCTTTCATTGCTCAAAAAGTGCTTACAATGATAAAAAAAAAGTAACACAAACGTTTTAATTCGCTTATAGGCGTTACAGTGAAGGGTTCAGAGTGTTACAGCAGAGAGAAAATGGAACAACAGAAAAGATCGGACGTAAAGTGTAGTAGAAGAACAACTGTTGAAGTAGCTGAAGCAGCAACTGTTCCAGCGACAGAATGAACAACAGTTCGCTGGAGCCTTATGTTCTTCAGCTGTTCTTCCTCTTCAACAGCAGCAGAAAATTCAGTTTCCCTGTCTACTTTTCGGTGATCTCTGGCCGCTCTCCCCCCCTTTTCTTCGACTCTCTTAGCTATATATAGGGTTAGTAAACCCTAATAGGTCTTGTGAAACGATAAGGACCCAAAGAACAAGTCCAAATCCCTCTCAAACTAACGTGCAAATCCCAAACAGAATACAACTCTGTTTCCGGCTTGATTCATCCCTGTGTGGATATTTTTCCGGCTGAAACGCTAACTTGACGTGTGTTGGTGATATTCTGGTTGATTAACTTCACTTGGGTGGTTTAGATTAATCCCAACTCACTAAAAACACGTACACAGAATCAAGAAGAGTTTCCTTCACGTAAGACTCTAATTTCTCGCCAAAATCGGTTTTTCAAATTCAAAAGGGAGCTGCCCCCAATCCAAAGTGTGGGTGCCTTGATCACTTCTTCCCGGGTGCCTTTAACAACTTTTCGAGCCGATTTTTTCACAAATGTTTATTTCTCAAAAATACCTACAAAGACATAAAAAGTCATAATAAGTACAAAAACGAACATTATCAAAATAGATAATCAAGTGCAATTTAGACATAAAAATGTGTCTATCACTTTGCAAAAACCAGGTTTGGGGGTAACTCTTTTCTTTTGGTAGCCTCATCATTTTTACGTTGCTAATGTCACAGTGTAAGGCTGTCATTGGTTGTATATATTGTTATCTGGGTTGATCCCTATTTTTCCAGGTTGTTATATATGGAGAGTCCCAGTTTGTACATGCTAGTAGTTAGATTTTTTTTTTCTTTTTCTTCAGTATTCCTTGTTATTACTATCGTTTGATGTATGTTACAGGGAATACTATTTTCCTGCATCAATTAGGTCAAATTTTCCAATCCGTTTTCTTTGATTTATATTTTTCTCATATATATATATATATATTATGTGCAATTCTAGGTTGCATGTTTTGAGACATTGAGGACAATATTAAATTTAGGTTTGGGGTAGAGTTTCATAAAATTGATGCCAATAAGATACTCCAAAATTTAGAGACTTGTGAAAGGATGACATTAACCATTCTAGGTAAATGGAAACACATCTCTTATCTATAGGAATTGGCGTGCCTATCTAAATGACATTAACCTCTGGCTCCTAAGGAAAAATCCGAGAACATGATCCATGGGAACACTCACATTGCGAGCTGAAAAAGAACATGTTCTTAGATTCAAAAGATCTAATCATGTAGTCAATATTCAAAAAAAAAAAAAAAACTGAAAAAAATAAAGAAAAAAGTTATGTATATAATAATAATAATAATAATAGTAATAATAATAATAATAATAATAAT
>JAJJMC010006817.1:3988957-4008960 GCA_023531435.1 Papaver californicum
ATAATAATAATAATAATAATAATAATAATAATAATAATAATAATAATAAGTCAAACGGGGCTCTCTACAGGCTAGGAATACCCATGTTCGAATAGGGTAGCTTATGTTCCAGTTGCGGGAGAGGTATGGATGTCTTGGGAGACCATGCCTTACGTTGCACCAGTGAAGTAGACCTCAAGTTTAGACATGACTTGGTCCGAGACGTGCTCGCGGATATGTGTTACAGAGCTGGTGCGCCCGCTTGTAAAGAAGTCAAACTGGGCTTTCTATCGGACAATGAAAACTCATTTCGGCCAGAGGATATCCCTGTATATAACTGGGAGGACGGTCGTGACGTCTGTCTAATGTTACTGGGGCGTCCCCTTTCACTGGTGGTGGGAGAAAAACTTTCTCGCCTGACCAAGCCATTGCGAACGCCATTACTCATAAACGAAACAAATACCTAGACAAATGTGTCGTTCACGGATATGGTTCAGGCGTGCTTGCTTTCACTACCCTAGGCAAACTTGGAGAGGACACGATAGCTTTTGTAAAGAGGTTGCAGAATTGCATAGCTAGTTTTGATTACAATTATAAAATCGGCAACTCCCTTTTCTTTAGATTAGGCATTTCCATTCAAAAGGGGGTGGGAGCCCAGCTTGTGGCTAGGCTTCCCTCCACTAATGTGTAATCAGTTTTTTCTTTCTAATAAAATTTTCGTTCTCAAATAATAATAATAATAATAATAATAATAATAATAATAATATATTGGATAATAATAATAATAATAATAATAATAATAATAATAACTCTTTATCCATTAGCTCGAGTGAGATCTTATTGTTGAGAAATTGCGCTGGAGTCTCCAGACTTTTCTTTACTCTGAGAACCACCAATCCTCAGGCTCTACAGGCCCCAGCCGCTCATTTTGACCAGCACCTCATGCATTTTCTCAGGCACGTTGTGACAGGTGATGGGGCAGGGTTTGGCCCCACTCATATGTGACTAGCTACCTTGCCAATGAAGGATGGTGGCTTTGGTGTTTACACCATGGGGGATTCCTGACATTACAGCTTATTAGCCTCCTGCTTACAAACACAACAGCTGCAGAACATCATCCTCAAAAACCATTGCGGTGTTGACCAACACCCTAGCTTCCAACAGGCCCTAGCCAGGTTTACGCAAACTTGTGAGCTCCTTTCTAGTGCCAACATCCAAGTTGTTTCCTCTTCCCTATGCACCTTCTGGAAGCCCAATACTTCGATGTGGTCAAGAAGAGCATACCCACTAACTTCAATCTTACCGAGCGAGACACTATCCTTTGGCAATGCAACAAGTTGAGCCATGCCCAAGACTTTCTTAAAGACATCCATATAGCAGGGCTTCATCAAACTATTGGGCCTCGGCAATTCCGAGTTGTCCTTAGTTACAGGCTTGGTTTGTCGCAGTTTGAGGAGGGGATCCTTTGTTCTTGTTGTGGGCGAGGTATGGACGTCTTCGGCGATCATGCACTTCATTGCGCCAGTGAGGTGGGCCTTAAGTTTAGGCATGACTTAGTCAGGGATGTGCTTTCTGATATGTGCTACAAAGCTGGTATCCCCGCTCATAAAGAATCCAACCTGGGCTTCCTCTCGGACAGCGAGAACTCTTTGAGGCCGGCAGATATCCTAGTTTATAATTGGGAGATTGGCGACGACGTATGCTTTGACGTCACAGGAGTGTCTCCGTTTACGGGTACTTGGAGAGCCGCCTTCACGCCAGGTCAGGCAATCTCAAACGCTACGACTCGTAAGAACAACAAATACCTAACCCAATGTGAAGAACATGGATATGGTTTCAGTGTGCTAGCGTTCACCAGTTTAGGGGAATTGGGAGAGGACCTTATAGCTTTAGTGATGAGGCTACAGAATGGTATTGCAAGTCTAGACTACAACTACAAAATAGGCAACTCCCTTTTCTTTAGACTAGGAATTTCCATTCAAAAGGGTGTTGGATCCCAGCTTGTGGCGAGGCTTCCCACCACTAACGTGTGAACGGTTTTTCCTATTTAATAAAATTTCTCGTTCAATAATAATAACAATAATTGAGAGAGGGGGAGGAGAGAGAATCTCCCGTTCAAAAAGAAGCGACTTCGGAGGCGCCATTAAAGGAGCTTCAAATCTATTGAATTTCGTCGCTCGCTTCTGGATTAGTGGGTTTACGTCAATTAAATCAACTGATTCTCGGTTTTTACGGAGCAGTGTCATTGTGAGAAGGCGGGTTTTTCAGTTCTTGGTCATTTCTAGATCGATGGGTTCGCTGTCTTCTCAAGGTACTATGCACCCAACTTCTCCCCCTCCATCCTCTTTTAGTATAGTTTGTCCATTTAGGTTTAGATTTATTTTGGTAAATATTGTCATAGAGTTTATAGTATTTTTTGGGGTTCTTGAAGATATTGGTCACATTTGTGTGATTGGGTTTAGAGTCTTTTCTAGGGTTGTATAGAAATTGGCCTCTTTTGTGAAATTGGGTGTACATATTGGCCTTTTGTTGCGTTGGTTAGCTTTCGCTCCTACAAAATTTTCGATGTATTTTCGCTTTTACTTTTTATAAGGCCTAAAACTAGGGCATCATCGGTGTATTATAACACAACAGAGGGATAAGTAGATCATGATGGACACCCTGTTCCACTGCCCCTTCAAAAATCATGATGGGTGTACCAATATGGTGGGGGGCAGAGGGATAAGTAGATCAGGGTTCTACAGACATTTGCCGGACAAACATTTGCCAACCAAGGATGTTGTGGGGATATACAAGGAGACGATTAGATTGGATATTTCTTTGTACAATGCTTGGGAGTCAGTCGTTTCCCAGCTGCAGATGTGGTTGTGTTCAGATTGCATGCGCATTTATTCTTGGAAAAGGCCCTGTCGGAAGCACAAAGACATCATTGTCAGTCTATTCAGTGGTTCTTCATCAGGCTGTCTAGTGCACGACATGGTCAAACCCAACCCCCCTAGTTATGTGCCCTTGGTTCTAGTGGATTTTGTGGCCTCCGATGCATTGGAAGTGGACCTGCTCCATAGGGTCTACCATCAGAAGATCCCCACAAATGCTAGCATACCCCCTCAGTGTAGGCTCCAATTCTCCAGAGCTCTTAAAGCATCCTTGAACAGGATCTTGGCCAACCAATTGGAGTTAGCATCCTGGCTACATTTTCTCTTGATGCCAGTTTGCCATGGAGGAGAGATCAGGGACCAGGAAGAAGTTACAGACTGCTAGCATTAACGAAGCCTTGCTCAAATGGAACAAAGTGAATGGGTGCCTTAGCTTAGTGCACACCCTTTTGGAGATGCCTAAACAACCTCAAAGGAGTCAACACATCAACAAAGGCAACGAGAGCCCTAACCTGGCATCTTGCAGAAAGAAATTGGGTTATGGCCAATACACAACTGCGATAAAGGTTCTTGCTTCAAGTGGTATTGCACCTTGATCTCCAACCCCTCTCTCTGAGTTGAGCCACAAGCACCCAGATGCTAAACTTCCTTGCATTCCTGAAGGCCCTGTCAGTACTGAGGCTCTTAGTATGGACAAGGCAGCTGTTGTGAGTGCAATCAAAGGGTTCCCCAAAGGGACATCCTGTGGTAGAGATGGGTTGAGGGCAAAACATCTCTTGTATACCCTCAGCGGCCCTGCAGCTGCTGTTGCACATGACCTTCTTTCATCCATGACAGGTGTAGTCAATTTGTGGCTTGCTGGTAGATGTCCTAATGTGTTGGAGGCTTACATTGCCAGTGCACCTCTAACTCCGCTACTCAAACCTGGTGGGGGAATTAGGCCAATAGCATTGGGTACCAATTGGAGAAGGTTTTGTTCCGAACTTGCAGCCTCATGGGTCAGTAAGGACATGACCACTTATTTGGGGGACTATCAATTTGGAGTGTGGGTCCAATGTGGAAGAGAAGGTATCCTACATTCAGCAAATAGGTTGTTGGAGATGCAAGGTAACTCCTCAACTAAGTGTATGCTCTTGGTTGACTTTAACAGTGAATTTAATTTGGTGGATAAATCAGCCATAATTGAGAAAGTTATGGGAAGACGTCCTTGCATCTCCAGGTGGGTGGAGTTCTGTTATGCAAAGCCTACTAAGCTCTATTGCAATGACAATTTCCTCTTGTCTTCTCAGGGAGTTCAACAGGGTGACCCATTGGGTCCTTTACTTTTTTCCCTGACTCTACATCCCCTAATACTCAGAATTGCTTCATAATGTACCTTGGATATGTATGCCTGGTACCTGGATGATGGGACCATTGTGTGTGACACCTTGGAGGTGGATAAAGCTCTGAACAATATCCAAGATGAGGGTAGTAGTAGAGGTTTGTCCCGCAACATTAACAAGACAGAGATATTTTGGCTTAACACAGACCCCAGGAGTTTCCAGGTTGGTGTTTTCCCAACAAGCATCAATAGGCCAGCCAAAGGTCTGAAGCTACTCGGTGGTCCTGTCAGCTTGAATACTAGTTTCTGCAATGATTTGGTCCAACATAGGGTGAATAAGACTCTTCAGCTTATGGTGTCCTTGAAGCTCCTGCAAGATCCGCAGAGTAAACTCTCCTTCTTAGAAATTGTGCAGGGGTATCTCGCTTGTACTTCACCTTGAGGACCACTAGCCCTTCAGTTGTACACCATGCTGCTGAGCAATATGACCTGCACATTATCCAGTTCCTTAGGTATATGGTTACTGGTGATGGAGCTGGCTTTGGTCCTTATCAGTTGCGCATAGCTACACTACCATGAAGGATGGGGGTCTATGAGTGTACACTATGATGGACTCCAGCATGTAATGTTATTTAACTTCTTGTATATAGACAACTCAGGTGTATAACTTCATCCTCAAGGTGCCCAGTGACACTGACCTTCACCCGAGTTTCCAGCAAGCTCTGACTAGCTTTTGTCAGGTTTTTGGCTTGGCCCCCTCTTCTTTCAGTATTAAAGATGCCCTATGTCCTATGCATTCCTTGGAAGTGTTGTACTTTGATATGGTGAAGAAAAATATTCCCAGTTGCTTCCAACAAACTACAAAAGACTTCATATTGTGGCAGTGTAACAGAATGGACCATGCCCAAGACTATCTCAAGGTCATCCCCATCGTAGGGCTACACCAAGCAGTTGGGCCTCGCCAGTTTAGGGCTATACTCATCTACAGGTTGGCATACCAATTTTTATTGAAGACACCCCTTGTTCCTTTTGTGGTAGGGCAATGGACGCTTATGGTGATCATGCCTTACATTGTGCTAGCGAGGTGGGACTCAAATTCAGACATGATCTTGTTAGGGATGTAGTTGTTGACATGTGTTTTAAAACCGGTGTTTCTTCTCGAAAGGAAGTTAAGCTGGACTTTTTAGCTAACAACACAAACCCACCGAGGCCCGGTGATATACTTGTTTATAACTGGGAGGAAGGCCGAGATGTGTGCTTTGATGTTACAGGGGTTTCCCCTTTTGCCAGCAGCGAGAGAGTTTCTTTTACGCCAGGGAATGCTATCTTTAATGTTGTTACCCTCAAGCGAACAAAAATATTTGGTCAAATGCAGTGACCATGGATACGGATTAGGTGTGTTTGCTTTTACGACCCTAGGTGAGCTGGGAGAGGACACAATGGCCTTTATGACAAGGCTGCAGAATTGCATGGCTAGTCATGATTACAGTTACAAACTTTGCAATTATCTTTTCTTTAGACTAGGCATTTCTATTCAAAAAGGTGTAAGGGCTCATCTGGTGGCTAGGATACCTACCAACTCAATGTAACTATTTTCTCCCTTTAATGAAAGTTATTTAATAATAATAATAATAATAATAATAATAATAATAATAATAATAATAATAATAATAATAATAATAATAATAATAATAATAATAATAATGGGGGGAGAGAAAAGCTTCGTTAAAGTGCGATCCAGGCGATTTGGGGAAGAACTGTGTGATGGTGAGCAATGGAGGAGAAGTGATTCCAGACTGCCATTGTTTTTTCTTCTCAGGTATGATGCAATTCTTCTCTTCTGCTTTCTCTCTTTCTTTTCACTCATCTAGGGAACCAGCTATTAGGGCATCTCTTGTAAATAATATGATAGTAGTAGTTTCTAGGGTTCCATCTACTCAGGCTTTTATCTGTAAGAATTCCCCTTTAGTGGCCTTCATGAGATCCTTCTGGGGTCTCAATCTTTTCAATTCAACTATAATTTACACTTTGTTCTTTTGTTTCACGGCATGCCTAGAACTAGGTCTTCAACTGCTTCACAAGACTCAACATGAGTTGATTGTGGGGGTTCTCATGAGCATATGTTCCAATGACCATTCAAGGCTTTTGATGGTTGCAATAATAGAGTGGGTGAGAGGGGCCTGGGCAGAACAGGCTTCTACAGACACCTACGGGACAGGCACCTCCCAAATGATGAAGATAAAACCTTGTGCATAAATAGGATCAGCAATGAGAGGGTTGTCTATAATGCTTGGGAGTTAGCATTGTTTGGCTTGCAGATGTGGTTGTGCACTCAGTGCATGCACATCTAATCCTGGAGGAGGCCATGTAGGTTGCATGAGGGGGACTTTATATCCAGGTCATACAATGGGTTGTCAGATGACTTCCTGGTACATGGCATAGACAAGCCACAAGGTGCCACATCTGAGCCAAGTGGGGTGGAGGAACCAGAGGTACCTACTGGGGTGTCTATGAGCTTGGTCAACCAGGTCCTGCAATTGAACTGCACAACAGTGGTTAGTTCCTCCCACAATACAGGCTAAACTTCTCTAGAATCTTGAAGGCTGCATTGGACAAGGTAATTGCTAACCCCTGTGTGGCTCCATCATCTCATGCTTCCAGTGTGCACCCTCTGCCTTTATGCCCCAAAAAGCACAATGAATGAGAGATCAGGCATTCGGAAGAGGCTCCAAGCAGGCAGCATTACTCAGGCCCTGCTACAGTGGAATGACAATGGATGTCACAGCCTGGTGCACACCATCTTTGACCAGGAAAAACAACTCCAAAGAGGCATGCCAAACAACAAGAAGCCAGGGGGCCCTAAACTTGCTGCTTGCAAGAGGAAACTGATTTATGGCTAATACACAATAGCCATCAAGGTGTTATCCTCCAATGGGCTTTTTCTTAACTCCCCATCCACCCTGATGAACCTGAGGCAGAAGCACCGATGTGCCCCCCTCTCCCCCCCCCCCCCGCCCGGGCAACCGGCGCCACCACCATTCATCCCAGCAGAACCAATCCAAGTTGAAGCCATAACAGTTGACAAAAATGTAGTCTTAACTTCCATCAAAGGCTTCCCAAAAGGGATATCATGTGAGAGGGATGGCCTCAGAGGTCAGCACCTCTTGGATGCCTTATGTGGCCCTATTGAAGCTGTGGCAGATGACCTTCTAGCTTCAATAACAGGAGTAGTCAACTTTTGGTTAGCAGGGAAGTGCCCAGCAGAGCTTGGGGAGTACATATCAAGTGCTCGTATGACACCCCTGCTCAAACCTGATGGAGGGCTGAGACCCATTGATGTGGGCACAATTTGGAGGAGGTTGTGCTCAAAGCTAGCTGCCTCTGCTGTCTTCAAAGAGATGTCAACATACCTTGGGGACTTCAAGTTTGGGGTGGGGGTCCAATATGGGGGAGAAGCCATACTGCACTCTGCCAGCAGGCTACTGGAGCAACAAGGTAACTTTCCCAACAAGAGCATGCTACTTGTGGACATCAGGAATTCTTTCAATATGGTAAACAGGTATGCCATGATCAAAGAGGTCAGATCTAGATGCCCTAACATCTCCAGGTGGGTGGAGTTTTTTTATGCCAACCCATACATATTATACTACAATGACAACACCCTAATGTTTGCTCAAGGTGTACAACAAGGTGACCCACTATGCCCTCTCCTTTTTGCTTTGACCCTGCACTCTATCAATAGTAGCATAGCCTCAGAGTGCACCATTGATCTACAAGCCTGGTACATGGATGATGGCACAGTTGTTGGTGACACCCTGGAGGTTGCCAAATCCCTGAATATCATTCAGGTTGAAGGTCACAAGAGGGGGTTGCACCTCAACATCACCAAAACAGAGCTGTTTTGGCCAACAATTGACCCCAGAAGCTTGGTGGAAGGGACCATTCCTGAGTACATCAGCAGGCCAGAGAGAGGTGTGAAGCTACTGGGTGGTCCAGTAAGCCTGGACTTACAATTCTGTAGTGATTTTATGCAGGGTAGAGTGGTGAAGACCCTACAACTCATGGGGACCCTGAAGAAGTTATAGGATCCACATAGTGAGCTTCTTCTATTGTGCAATTGTGCAGGGGTATCCAAGCTGTACTGAGGACCACAAGCACCCAACATCTCATTATGATTTGTACCTCCAGCAGTTCCTCAGGCATTTAGTCACAAGAGACGGAGCTGGGTTTGGGCCATTACAGTTGCGGCTGGCGACCTTACCCATGAAAGAGGGTGGGATATGAGTCTACACAATGGCTGACACAAGCCATTATATCTACCCTGCCTCTTGTGTTCAGAAAATGCAGTTACAGAGCACCATACTCAGAGCCTCTATGGACACATGCACATATCATAGTTACCAGCTTACTCTGACTAGTTTCATCAAGATCTGTGGCTTGGACTCATCTTACAACATCCAAGCTATTGCCCCAATCTCAATGCACTCATTAGCAGTCCTATACTTCAATGCTGTTAAGAATACCATCCCCAGTAGATTCCCCATGACAGAACGAGACGACATCCTGTGGCAATGCTCTAAACTCACCCATTCTCAAGACTTCCTCAAGGCAGTTCCAATAGCTGGGATCAACCAGGCGATTGGGCCTAGGAAATTTTGGGTCGTATTTAGTTACATACTTGGGATACCCATGTTTGCAAAGCGCAGTTTATGTTCCAGTTGCGGTAGAGGCATGGACATCTTCGGAGACCACGCCCTGCATTGTGCCAGCGAGGTGAGCCTAAAGTTCAGACACGACCTAGTCCGGTACGTGTTCGCAGACATGTGCTACAAAGTCGGGGTGTCAGCGCGTAAAGAAGTCAAGTTGGGCTTCTTATCAGACGACGAGAATTCATTAAGGCCCGCGGATATCCTGGTATACAACTGGGAGAATGGTCGTGATGTCTGTCTCGACGTTACAAGAGTGTCCCCCTTCACAGGGGGTGGGAGAACAACTTTATCGCCAGGCCTATCCATCTCGAATGCCATAGCCCGGAAACAAAACAAATATCTAGATAAATGCATCGCCCACGGATATGGGCTTGGAGTGCTTGCCTTCACTACCCTAGGCAAACTAGGAGAGGACACGACAATCTTTGTAAAGAGGTTGCAGAATTGTATAGCCAGCTTCGATTATAATTATAAAATCGGCAACTCTCTTTTCTTTAGTTTAAGTCTCGCGATCCAAAACGGGGTGGGTGCCCAATTAGTTGCTAGGCTTCCTACTTTATCTATGTAAATCACTTTTCTGATCTAATCAAAATGCTTTTTATAATTAAAAATAAAATAAAATAAATAATAATAATAGGAGCATCCGAGCCGGATTTTTATACTAATATTTTGGGAAACATCGTTTACCTTAGTCAACATATGCACCCTTCATTACTTTCATATCCCATCTTCTAATCTATTCATTTGTTTGAGTTTGATTGATTTCGAGCAATGTGAACATTGACGATTTTTATCCAGTTTTGGATGTTCAATGATTATGTAAGTAGATTTTTGCATTCTTATATGAATTTTAGTATGCTGAGTGCAAACTCGTGTACATCAATTGGAATCCATGCAGCGTAATGATTATTATAGCCAAAGAATTTAGTAGACCAACTAAATAGCATGTTTAGTTCTATCCTCAATTGTTCAAAGGTAGCTAGAAATTGGAGTATAGGTTTTATGAGTATACTTTTGTAAGCCCTCACAAGACAAACTCGTCCTCTAAGGCCACTCAGGGGTTTACAAGCTTGTTACACATGCTAAGTGTAGTCACAATTCCTGTAAAAGTAAGTTAAGATTTTATTTTTCTTAGTTTAGTTTTGTTCGAGGACTAGCAAAATATAGGTTTAGACTATTTGATGGGCACATAATTTATATATTTTTATCAATTTATTTATATTTTATAGTAACTATTTTTATATTAATTTCATTATATTTTGTTTTTTATAGATAGCATGTGTACAAGAAAACTTGACTAAATGAACAAAATATTGGTGGTACCACAAGAGCCGGGAATTTTGAGAAATTCTAATTTAATACGCGGCCTGACTTGAGTGTACGTCTGGACGTGCGGCACTGAAACTCAAACATTATTTAGAGCACCTAATTAATTAGCACAAAGACGTGAGCTAGTGTTGAAAGGAGAAGTGGTACGAGATGACATGCTAATGCATATATAACTTGGTTATTACTAAGGGAATAATTAAGTCCCTCTTGGTGGACTTTCACCAAAGTATACAGTCAGAAAGTTGGACATGGTGGTGTTGACTAGTGGACCGGTGCTAGCAATTGTTTGTACTCCTATGTAGAGCTTATGATAGTAAGCTAAAGGGGCCATATCAATTCCTGATGGATTTAGATTCAGCCTAATGATAAAGGAGCCCATACGCCGATCAAGGGAATAGGGTATAAACCGATGCGAAGAGAATAATGGAGGAGAGATGTTTCTGGCCGGGGAGTTCTTGGGATTATTTAGTTTTTCCGATGGATGCAGAAAAAAAAGGAAGAAAATTCATTAACGATGTGACAGCGGTAAATTCCTAAATTTTTTTTAATTATTTTTATGGGTTTAAAAAAATCCATAATTATGTCTGGCTAATTTTATAGCTAGAATTTTACAGTAAAAACAGACCCTAATTGAATTGAAAATATTTGGTGTAGTCTTTTTATGAATTGAATTTAACTCTTTAATTAATTCTATTCATTTTTAAAGAATATAAGTTGTTGCTTGCCGGTATTGTACGATACAATAACCCATATGCTTAACTGTCTAAATACATTTGTGATTCTTATTTGGTTTAATGTTTGATAATCCATGCTTAGGTGAAATCATTTGCTAGATTATACTTAGATGGCACAGATAATAATTGTGAACCTATAATAGAGAATTTTAATAATTTTTTTGTCATTTTAATTTGATAATCCATGCTTGAAAGATTTTGATGGGTTATATTTAGGAGATATGGGTAATATTAGACAAACTCTACATATAATAAGTGTAGCAATAAAACAAAAAGATAGACACATTTGTAGTGTTGCAAATTCTTTTCGATACCGAATAAAAATAATAGTGGAATCCATAGATCCTGGTTACCGATTCTCTTCCTTGTTATATATTTTTACTTTAGTTAATCTTTATTATTTCACCTAAAAATCTTAAAATTATTATTTCTGATTAGTTTATTATAATTATTGATTACTGATATTTTCCTACTTTCTGTAAGTTCAATTCATATTTATCGTTATCTACTAGTTAAACGTCGTGTGATTTCGATTATATACATAGATATTCAAAAAGTTGTAACCTTATTCAAAATATAAAACACATTCCACTGTTACTATCAAGTTTGTATCTGGTTTACGTTGTAAATTGTTTACTACACTTTTCATATAATAACGATTATTTTAAGGATGTATTCTAATTATAAGAAAGATAATTTGATCAAAAATAAAATAAAAGTAATGTGTATGATTAATAAATGAAAATAACCATGCTCTTCCTCCAACACAATCATCTCTAATTAATAAGGTGCACAACCTATGACCCTGGCCAACCCCAAGATCTTGATGTCAAAGGAAACTATAACATTGTGTTGTTTTGCCGTTTTCCATATTATAAAACAACAAAATTACAATATCTATTTGTTAAAGATTAAACAAGATCGTATCATTCAAAATATATCTTTTCTGGACATTTTTAACAAAATTACATTACCTATTTGTTGAAGATTAAGCAAAATCACACCGTTTAAAATATATCTTTCGGACATTTTTTAACAACAAAATCATTAAATACAGTTGTATAATCAATATTTCCAGTGTATCAAAATATTGTATATACAATAACCTTTTGGATATATATACTGGTATACAAACAAAAATAATAAATAAAAAAATAATTTTTACATTTTAAACTGTATTTATGATAAAACCAAGAAAATTTTATGATACGGATTTGATAGGATTTTGATATTCCGATTATCTAGACCATTCTAAAAGTGGAGATCCCGGCATACATATTGTGCCATTTGGCCATTTGGGAATTTAATAGGATGACTCGACTCTGAAAATATGTATACTACAAGGGACTACTAACTCAACAACAAGAAAATAAGAAATAAAAAGTAAGGACATGATTTTGAATAAATAAAATGACCAGACACAATTTTAAATGTTTTTTTCTTCGTTCCCAAATTAGTACAACTCATACACGAAACCGTTTCCCACCTCCACTACTATAAATATCAGAATCACTTTTCAGTATTGCTCTCTTTCTTTCTTCTTTCACTCACAAAAATCGAATTCAGAGAGAGAAACAGTGAGCGAAAATGTCATTAAGACCACCAACTACGACGTTAGGAGAGGGAGATGATGAGGAAACAATCGTATAAAAATGCAGTGGATGTTGAAGGCGGAAGAAGAAGAAGAAGAGAAGAGAATTTTTTTGAGATCCGGAAGAGCAGAAGAGAAGACAATGTTAACAAGAAACGAAGACAACAACAACCTTCTCTTCTTACTGATTTTGGTTTTGATGGTAGTCAACAACGACATGAAGAACAATTTTCTGGTTTCTCTGAACCTGATAAGGTGAAATTTGTTTAATTACGATGTTCTTCTGTTTGGAGTTTGATCCTTTAATTTCAATCTGATAATTATGAGTTTACATTTTCTCTGTTTTTTTTTTGTTTTTTTATTAATTGATGGTTTGCATCTCATTATTAATGAAACAGAGGAATGAATCTCATTTATTATTATGATTGACTTTACAAAATGTTCTTTTATATACAAATATGGATGACACATATACAATAGACTCCCATGTAATTCCCATGTGATTGTGTGACATGGCAATTCTAATGGTTTGATGGCTACAGATGTTGATAATTGAAAAGGGAGTTTCTTAGCTCTACAAAGCTTACAATCAATACAAGAAGTGGTTTCGATAGCGAACTGGATATATGGAGATTGTTGCATATCCTCTGCATGGTTTGAAATGAAGGATGACCGAATCTGCGATGTAGTAATAGATTGTCACTTATTGTTGATGATAGAGCTACAGAAGAAGTTGAAGTCCCTCCAAAGGTTATCGGATAAAGACCATCTCTATGTGAACCTCGGAAAAGTGTCTTCCCAGATGTTTGATCCTTAACAGTGGAACCATTTGAATCAAGAGTTAACGATACCTTGTTATCAGTGGTAAACTCATGAACTGATAGAAGATTATGAGAGACTTCAGGCACTACCAAGACGTTATTAAGACCAAATAAGTATGAATTAGCTAACTTCTTTGAACTACCATGATGAGTAATTTGCATACCTGTTCCATTTGCTTCCTGAATAGATTCAGATCCCTTGTAGTTTGTTAATTTTTGTAAGTACTTTTTGTTGGTTGCAATGTGCTGATTTGCTCCACTGTCAGCAATCCACTCTTCTTCATTGTAATTATCTGATGTTGCTAGCATAACGTTTAGATTGGTAGGAGGTTGTCTGCCTTGATAGTTATATGTTTGTCTCTGAGTACATGATGGAGCGGTGTGACCGGGAAGATTACACAGTTGACAGATAACTCTGTACCCTGACGAGTTTCCCCTGCCATAGTTAGTTCTTGGTGAGAAAGACGGATTTGAGTATCTGGAACTGCTGTATTGTCCACGATTATAGTTTCTTGAGTGCCCTATTGTGTTTGAGTAAGCATTTCTTGGATGTCCACGTCCAGTATTGGTATAGAATGCCTTGGCAGACTGCTCTTCTTGTTGATCTTGATGTCTCTCTTGGATTACAGATTCCTCACCGATGAGGTTATTATGTAACTCGATGCTGGTCACTGGTGGATTTCTGTGTCTCATTGAAGTTGTGAATGGTATATATTCCTCATTCAACGCCTTTAATGTGACTACTACTAATTCCATGTCTGATACAATTTCTCCAGCTGCAGCTAATTGGTCAGTTAAAGATTTAATTTCACTGATTAATGAGGAAGCAGACTTTTTACCTTGTTTGATTGAGAGAAGTTTGGTTCTCAACTGTATTGAGTGAGTGGATGATACTTTTCTAAATCTGTCATCTATGTTTTTCCATAGTTAAGCAGAAGACTTTGAGTTTGAGAAATAAGGAATTACAGACTCTGAAATAGATGAGTGAATCCACATAGTTATAGTAGAATCCTCATCTACCCAGTCTGTGTACAGAGGATTTTCAATCCCGTTTTGCTGATTTCGTGGACTTGAAAACTGAGGAGGACAGACATGAGATCCATCTAAGAATTTTTGTATTTTGAACTTTTGAATCACTGGTAACATCATATTTTTCCATGAATTGTAATTTGTTTCTGTCAGATTGAGTTTTACAAAGCTTGTAAGTTGACTCAAAGGAATTTTGGAGATGGATGATGATTTTCCATTGTGTAAAATGTTTCAATCATGAAATTGTTGAGAAAATATGAAGAAGATTTAGATCATAGATCTTTAGATCAGAGTCAGAGATGATCAGTTTTACTACAAACAAGATTTCTGGTTAAAGATTATCAAGATTTGGATTTCATCCTCTTAATAATAGAAAAACAGAAATCTAGGTTTGTAACAACATGATCAGTGAAGGAAATACTTAGAGATTTGAAAAATTTTAACAGGGAAAATGTAAAAGAATACCTCTGTTGCTTTCTCTTTGCTATATACTGATAGAAGTCTCTCGAAGTTTGGTGAAATTAATTCATCTTGAAAAATGTTGAATCATTAATGCCTTCACTGACTTTGTCTACCACTCTTATCTTTACTGACATCTGTTTATATAGAGATACTCTCTCTTTACTGATATTTCAGAAGCATGCGTTGATTTTCAATGTTCTTCTCTTTTCTATAAAGGACTATGAGTTCGAAGAAGTGTAATAACTTCACACAGTAACGTCAGGCATGCGTTTGAGAAGAAATAAAGTTTCACTCAAGAGACGATACTATTGTTTCTTTACGTTTCTTCTTTAATCAAGAATACAGATCATTTATTGTTGCTCATATTTTTCTGCCATACCAGTAATTGCTTTCAATTAGCTGTTAGTTTCCAAGAAAAGTCCATTGGACAGTGGTACTATCTAGATCTTGCATTTATCTTTTGAAGAAAAATCCATTGAATACTGCTCCACTCGAGATTCTTTCATCCACGCGTCATCTGCTATCTCATTTTTGCTGTCAATCAAGACTATTGCTTCTATTAATTTCTGCTTTCTCTTGAATGAAAACTGACTAGTGTAATCAATACTGACAATCCATTAATTGCTCTGAAGAAGAAAAATTCATTGGATGCTGCTTCAAGTCTGGGTAAAGTCTGTCTACCACGCGTAATCAATTAATTACTCTGAAGAAAAAATTCATTGGATGCTGCTTCAATCAAGTCTGTCTACAACGCGTTTTCTGAGTAAAGATTACTGATGCCTCGATTCTTGATGTCGATTGTTTTCAAGAAGAGTAAACTTGATGATTTTCAAAATTAGATCTATGAGTATTTAGCTAATCAATGAAGAAATTTATTGTTTCTAAAATTTTCCCAAGAAACTTAATTGCTCTGATACCATAATGAAACAGAGGAATGAATCTCATTTATTGTTATGATTGACTTTACAAAATGCTCTTTTATATACAAATATGGATGACACATATACAATAGACTCACATGTGATTCCCATGTGATTGTGTGACATGGCAATTCTAGTCATGTTTACTCATATGAGTTGTATGGCTAATAATTATGTTTTGGAATTGAAGAATCTGTGATGGTGAAGGAACAAAGTGTAAGTGTTTTATGAGATTCTCTGGATTTTTCATGGAAATAGAACTCTGCATGAAATAATTTGGAGTTTAATGGTTTTTTAATTAAATCATGTGCATGAATCTGTCTTTTTTTTGTCTTTTGAATTTGTTTTTGATGGAGAAATGAAAGACTTAGGAAATTAATTAGGTCATACATACGTGAATGCGGTATTAGTACTGATTAAGTTGTGATTCCGTGGATTCTGTTGAGTAATTATATATGAGTAAATAATTTACATGTTGGTATAAGATTTCTTACTTTTGAAATCTCTGGACCAAACTTCGAAATGGTTTTCCTAATTAAATTTTGACAATTCATAATTTCGTTACTTACTCATTGCTCATTAGGATGTGTTGAGTTCGTGCTGTTGAATTGTGCTCAAGGGATGAGTTCCTAATAATAGCACAGGGGCCACTGGCCTTACTGCACTTATATAACGGGTTTAGTGTCTTAGTGTGTATAGATTTTTTGTTGTCCCGTGCGTAAAGCATAGTTCGTTTAGGTTATCTTAAATCTTGTTGTGCTATCGATTAAAACTACTAAAATTGTCGCATATGCAAACAGCCGTTTGATATTGTATAATTAGTGGATGTTAACCATTGAGGTAAGCGAAGTCATGATGTTATGGTTAGCTAATTGAATGTCTTGTTTACTTTGACAGCTGTGTATAATTCGGGCAATGATACGAGATTATGGTTTGATTATCCTAAAGCACAGTTGTAGTCGACCACTGAATTCAGGAAACTTTTATCGCTTGGTTTGTAAGTCTAGGACTAAAATTCAATATAAGTGTCTATCTCAAATTCTTTCTTTTCCAACTCAGTTACTTGCTTCATGTGTTTAAATTTGATTACATGTTTATGCAAAGCATGACCCACAGATTGATGAGGTAATTAAAGCCGGTGTTGTCCCACAATTCTTGGGATTTCTTGCAAGGGAAGATCTGCCTCAACTCCAAGTATGAACTACTTCATGGCTTTCTTTTGTAACCAGCTCAATCCAAGTGATGCAAATTTGTTGTTTAACCTCAGTTAAAGCTTATTTATTTGTTGCGAGCAGTTTGAGGCAGCATGGGCTTTGACGAACATCGCATCAGGTACCTCACAGCATACGAGTTTTGATTGAACATAGTGCTGTTCCAAAGCTAGTGCAAATTCTTAGCTCTGGAAATACTGATGTTCCTAAGCAGGTCTGCACTAGTATCTTATCTTTAACCTACAAACTTACTTCTTAGTCAAGTGATGTAATTTTTGTTTTTGTGTCATATCTAATCAATAGGCTGTGTGGGCTTTGGGTAACATCGCTGGTGACTCGCCAAGCTGTAGAGATTATGTTCTTTCTCAAGGTGCACTGGTGCCACTGCTATCTCAGTTTAGTGAGCACTCAAAACAATCTATGTTGAGGACTGCTACGTGGACTTTATCCAACTTATGTTGTGGGAGCTAGCAGTACCATTTGAGCAGGTGAGGGGGGCTATTTTTTTCTTGTCTGAACTTAGTGCTTGGGTTTGTTAATTATTACTCTTTTTACTTGTATCTTTAGCGGTTGTGTTTTTCACTTTTATCATGTCAAGCTTGCTTTGCCAGTTCTTCAGCCCTTATACACTCAAGTGATGAAGAAATTCTTACAGATGTTTGCTGGGCACTGTCGTATATATCTAATGGCACAAATGACAGAATCAAGGTTCTTATTGAGGCCGAAGTCTGTTCACGATTTGTGAATCTTTTACTGTAAGTTACTATTTGAAACACTTACTACTTTTGTGAAAACAAGAATCTGAGAGTTAGTCATTGAAGTGGTTGTTATACGAAACTCGTTCTTTTGTACTTCCTCTTTGGGTTTTGTTTTGTCCTTTTATTTACATATATAGCTTGGAGATATCTTGGCTGTTACTGAGACAATTTACTTTTAACAGTCATCCTTCTCCTACAGTGTATACACCATCTCTTCGAACCGTTGGAAACATTATTACGGGGAATGATGAACAGATTCAGGTAATTATCAAAGGTCTATGGTGCTACAATTTGATTTGGGAGTCTTGGGTCTAGTTGATTGGTTGGATACCGTCTTGGTATAATTATCATTCGATGGTAGAAGGCCATTCAAAATGTGTTTGCCAGTTCGAATCTTGTCAAATTATGTGTCTCTGAGTTGTGTGCATTTGATGGCATGTTCTTGTAGCATCTCTTTTTGACTTTATTTGTTTGTTTGTTTTCAGATCTTAATTGACTATCAAGTGCTTTCTTGTTTCCATCAACATCTGACTCAAAATTACAGTAAGAACGTTAAGAGAGCAACCTGCTGGGCCATCTCAAATATCACTTCGGGAAATGTTGATCAGATACAGGTCAAGTCACTCTTACTCCTGTATCTGGTTTTACCCATTTGGCATTTTCAAGATACATCCGTTATGCATATACGAATGCCGGGATTTTATGATTACTTGTTCATCTTATGCCTGTACATATAACACTAATTTGTTTAGTGAAATTTGCTTCCATGTTAAATTCGGGATCGAATATTCATGTGTATGTAGTGTATCAACTACTCTATGTGGTATAATAACATTGTTAGTCATGAAATTTAAATTGACATATGTATATGGAACAGGCTGTTATTGAAGCTAATATCATTGGACCTGTATTGCATCTTCTACGGCATGCAGAGTTTGAGACCAAGAAGGAATCTGCCTGGGCCATCACCAATGCTTCCTCTGGAGGAGTTCATGAGCAGATCAGGTCTGAACTTCTTTTCCTCATTCTTATATATACCCAATTGACCAGATACGCATCAGACTATACCCACATCCAGTGGCAATAGGAACAGCAAAAGTTGTCTAGGCTAACATGGTTCAGGGTGGAGGCACAAAAATTATTCCAAAGACTTTGTACAACCTTTATCACTTAATCTTGTGCAATGATTCATGTACTTCCTCTTGAATTTCACCTGTAAGGAGTAGGTATCTAGTGATGATTCATCGGTCCGGTCAAGGAGATCAACCAATGTGTCTCATAGAGTGTTTGTAGATGTCATGTGTCCATCGAGATTCAAGACGGATTAGTAGAATCTGATACCGATAGACAAACGGAGGGAGAAGAAGCTAAACATTCTGTGTCACATTATAATGATTGACTTCAATTAGAACGTTCTTTACCATGGTGATCAACTAACATCTTTGGCCCTTACCCTAGATATTTGGTGGAGCAAGGATGCATAAACTCACTCTGTAATCTTTTGATATGCCCAGACTCTAGCATTGTGATGGTATGCCTAGAAGGCCTTGAGAACATACTGAGGGTTGGCGAATCTGATAAAGAGTCGGGAAAGAATAATGGAGACAATATCTATGCAGATATCATTGAAGAATGTGAAGGTTTAGATAAGATTGAAGCTCTACAAAGCCATGACAATAATGATATCTACGGGATGTCTGTCCATATCTTAGAGACATACTGTAGTAAGGATGATGAAGATTAGGAAGATTATGTTCAAGACAGATTTCATTTTGGGACACTCCCAGAACCTCTTCCGCCACGCATCAATTTTTAGATTCATTTAACATTTTTAGGAAACATGCAGTCTAGTAAGGGTATCGTATTTTTGTAATATTCGTACAATTTTTCCTCGTTAACAGTTTTGGTGTGGTTCGCTTATCTTACAACTATATCTCTGCTAATTTCTAGTTTGACATTTAGTTATTGTTTAGGCCAAAAAATCTTTTCGACTAAACAACCAATTATATTCTCACATATCAATTTAAAGTTGAAATCGAGTAACACCCAAACATCTTTGTATTGATTTTATAAAATCATCTCTGTGCCAAACATAAAATCTTTTCTATACGATATATATGATTACTCAAATTTAACATCTTTGAGCTATCATTTTTACAAATTGATTAATTAAGTACAAATAATCCTTCCATAATATAGTTACTTCTCCTAGATTCATACCTAAAAATATCTTCTCTTTCTTTCTGAGGTTTTTCTTCCTATT
>JAJJMC010006817.1:4008970-4085324 GCA_023531435.1 Papaver californicum
CCTTTTCCTTGGTTCGATCCATTTTATTTCGATGTGCCCATCGTTCTTGTATTTCCTTTTTTATCTGGTGCGATCACTAGGTGACAGATCACTTTTAATTGCTTCTTGGTTCGATGTCTTATATATTCGACACGTGTCTTCCTATCTTTTTAGACTTCTATCATCTCGATCATTAAAATAACTGGAGTAATTATTACCTTTACTTTCTCAATTATCAAGATAAAAAAGTAATCATTATTCTTACTTTTTCGATCTTCCATCATTTAATGCTGTTTGTTTTATTCGATGTACTTCAACTTTCTCGATCATATGTGTCGTTCATGCAATCCATTGCTCAGATGCTTTATGCCTTTTCGATATTTGATATTTTTAATATTGATTGTGTGGTTCTCGCTCTTTTTAATATAGTTGCTTCCTATCTCGATCTTCTTCCACGTGTCATGCTTCTAACAGTTATACTTGCCACTTTTAGGTGGAAAATATGTCCAATTTGATTGGATGACACACTGTTTAAGGGTTTTGTTTGGGCATCTCTTACATCTTACATATAGGTTGATCATATACGATGTACATTATTGGGTATGCTTTATTGGATCAAAGGAACAATGTAAATTTGCTAAAACGATTATAGAAAGCTTCACATTCACATACAATTCAGCATTTCTCTTTAAATTCTCATGACAGGTTTTGCTTATTTGCTACTTAGAATTCAACAATATGATCTTATCATTTCACTTGGTATCTTTATTTATCTGCGACCAGGTCCGAAAATGAATGCAATTCTTTATTCACACGCCATGGCCGATGGAGAAGGAAATACAGTAAAATAATCATACAAAACCAGTATTATGTCAGACAGTAAATAAACCTCGTTTAATTAGGAGCTAGGAGGATTAAAAGGGGCTAGTGAATAAAACAAAATAGGGACATTCTAATTTCAAAGGTGTCCCTTTTAATTAGGTGTTAATCTTATTTAATTAGGACTAATCTTACTCAATTAGCAGTTAATTATTGATTTAATTATATTTAATTATTTTTAATTACTTTCATTTTTATTATAATTTTTTATCCAAGTTTTTTTGAAAAGTCGTCAAGATACTGGTACAATGCAAGAGAGAACTCAACCCCTCTGAGCTTAGATCCCAATCTAATAAAAGATGAGGTATTTCACGACTGACATGAGATCTGGACCTAATTCTAATAAGTGTGTTTTTGAGTGGGAACCTCAAATGAAATAAAAAAAATTCAAAATGGAATAATAAAATCTATGTAAAAAAAAGAAATCAAAAATTAATCAAACAATAAAAAAAAGGACGAATTGATATAACGAACACGAGGACTTTTATTAAGTCAAAAATATTAAATATTTTTAAAAAAAGTTTGTTATTGTCTATAAATATATACCAGAACGACTTAAATAAGTCATCATGGTTAGGGCTGCACAGGAACCGCCCCGAAAAACCGTACCCGCCCGAACCCGATAAAACCGTGGGTTTTTAAACCGAACCCTCTCGCCGCGGGTTGGTATACGGTTTTGAAAATCAAAAACCCGGTCATCACGGTTCGGTTTACGGGTTTAATACAGGAACCGCCCGAACCCGCCCGTATAACCCGATTATTTTTAGCCATTGATTGAGATTACTATTTTTCATCCTAGCCATCCATCTAACAACAAACTTAACAAACAAAAAACCTAATCTTCACCTCGTTCTCCTGTTCAGGCGTTCAGCAGACAGCAGTCTTCATCTTCACTTCAAGTCTTCATTTCGTTCTCCTGTTCATCTTGACGCGCCGCTGCTGCCTCTCCATCACCATCACCATCATTGTTCTGTAACTTATGTTCTGTTCTAACTAAGAACATCATCTGTTGTTCTGTTCTGTTCTCTTCACTTCATCTATTGTTCATCTGGTTATATTTTGAAATTGAGGGTTCATCTGATTTTATCGACAATCAAGTTCAACATACCAATTAAAGCTTACAACATACAAACAAGGTGGGGTTCATCTGATTTCATCAAAATTTGGTTGTTTATCTTTTTATTTGGGAAAATTAGGGTTCATCAGAAATTGAGGGTTTATGAATACTTTTGTCTAGAGTTATAGACAACTGCTTAGTTTGCTTATTTGTTTGTCTTGCCTGCATAATATGTGTTTAACTAGCTTTGTACAAAAATCAAAGGTAGTAGTACTCTTTCTGAAACTATGGTTAAAGTTTTGGTAATCATGTGGAATTGATTTTAAGCCAGGTCTGCAGGTAGATTTTATTTCTAATCATTTGTTAGATTTTGTTGCATGAATTACTTATCATAATGCTATATTGTTATTGTCTAAAAAGTACGGATTACGCTATAGGATGTTTTTTTTATAACTTTGCAAGAGAAACATTGGAAGTTCATATCTTCTTGTGCTGCATTTGAATTCTGGTGGAGTAATAGGGAAAATTTAAGTTTCAGTCCCTCTTAAAAGTTATGGAGCAGATAGTCTGCACATGGTGCAGTAATCTTCATTCACTATAGATGCAAGGCTTTAACCTGAAACTGGTTTCCCATCAAACTGTATATATATTTTGTCCATAACCATAATTGTGACTACATGAAAATCAATTATTGATGTGGTTCTTCTTATCGTACCAAAATCAATTCCACATGTTTTTAATGATGTTTGGTGTATTTTGATGTTTCTTAGGGGGCTTAATGGGTGATGCATCAACTCAATCTTTATCTGTTTCCAGCCAAATGTAAAGTACACCTGCAGCCACACCTGAAAGTCAAGTTGAATCTACTACTAGGACACCTGAAAGTCAAATTGCACTTCAGATTAGAACTGAAGATGTAGCTCCAGTTGCAGATGCAGACATCAAAAAGTTAAAATGGGGTTGTTTTACAGAGATGTAGCCATTGACAGTGAATATGATGTCTTCTACTCTCTTTTTTTTCTTCTCTTTTCTTTCTGCAATAATAATTCTATATTTTGAACTTAACATCTTAATTTAGTTGCTATGAACTATTATTTCATTTGGATTTTGAATGAGTGGAAGAGAGTTGGATGATACTGGTATCTCTACATTTCTAATGAAGACAATATTTGAAGTTTCCTGGCACTTCACTGCCAATTAACCATGTTTGCTGGCATTCCATTTTATTATATGTTACTTCGAAGTTTTAAATTTTTTTGCAATTTTTTTTTCTGTGCAAATTTTCTGTATGTGATGTTTTTTGTCTGTATGTTTTTTCTCTGCGGGTTAAACAGCAAAAAAAACCGAACCCGCCCGACCCAACCCTCCTATGAACAGGTTGGTAGTTGGTTTTGATTTTCAAAACCCGTCTATAGACGGGTTGGTAGTTGGTTTTGCCCCAAAACCGACCCGCCCGCCCATTGTGCAGACCTAATCATGGTTGATCAATTTGATACAAGGTGATTAAAATGGTCAATGTTACATTATTAATCTTATTTTAATATTCCCAGGAATCGTTATGGTCAATAAATTTGAACCGTGATAACTTTTCTTGGTCAATTTCTATTTTAAAATTTAAAGAATCGTCATGGTTAAAATTTAGAACAATAACGATTGTAATGGACAAATGTATAAACTCATTTTTGTTTCAAAGTTGACAGGAATCGTCGTCATGGTTGAAATTTAAGACCATGGCATGAAACCAATATTTGGTGTTCTAGTTTTAGTTCCCTCAAATATGTATGTAAAAAAAAAACTACATTAGTAATCAACATTTATATTCATTTTGCATTCATTCTCAGAAGGCGGTAACCAATTTGGTTCCCTAACAACCACCCTATAAGTAGAAGAGTCTCAATTAAAGGTTTGTAATTAACATGGCTGTTGAAGGTTTCTAAAATCATAGGCGTTGAAAGATAACTAAGGAAGTAAAAATTGGAGAAAGTTTTTTTTTTTTTTGTAAAATCATATTACACCTATCCTTCTAACTATACCAACATTTTGTAGCAGCGGGCTATGTAGAGATGCTTAGAATTTTATCATTAGACCAATGTAAGTAGTAGTTTTCGAAACTAGCATTGGGAATGCATATTCATCAAATATAGATTTGGAGGAAGCATCTGTATTGATTTTGTGAAATGACAATAGAATAATAAGTGTTTTATCTTTTCATTTACATTCCAAAAAAAGTAAATCTAGAAAAGGAATTTTTTACAAACCTGGTGTTTGTAGGTAAAAATGATTAAAGGGTAAAAATAGAAAAACGATGGAGTCAGTTGTTGCCAGTTGAACCAAATCGTTCAAAGAGCAAATCGTTTAAACACAAAACATTTGTACTCTATAAGTACTTTTAATATTAGAGAGATCAATTTGTACGAAATTGACCTAAATCAAAAAATGATCGTTCCAATTTCGTTTCGGTCTAAAGGAAGGATAAGGGTTGATTTGTAGGGAGGGAAGCAGAGAAGGTATTGAGATCAATAATATTGAATTTCAATGATGATGAGATATGTTGAACTGCTGTGAAGACGAAAGTGAGTTTTCTGATAATCTCAAAGATGATAGCTCTGTGATCGTTCAAGTGCTTGTGAGATAAAACTCTTGTCTTGTCGATAGCTTGAAGAACCTATTTATAACAGTGAAGGTTAAAACATTGATCTCGTAAGTGGTGATAGTTGCAAAGAAGTGGAAATCATGGTGAAAACCGACTCTATCGTGTTAGTGGGACTTGACAGTTGTACGATCACTATTCCATTCACTCCTTCAACTGCCGACACGACTGTATACTTTTTCTTTGTGGGTGTATTTTTACACCGCACATGCTGTAGGCCGCAGATCAAAGCCCTAGTGAATATCCTCACATGTGAATTGATACCTCGAGCGTGGTTGAGTGTACTTTATAGACATGTATTAATTGGTCAGTTGTTGACCTAGCTAGACTGTCAGTCTTAGCATATTGATGAGTCAAACATGTTGACTCATTCATGGATGAATCATCACTTGTGTGCTGAAACAAGCGGTGATGCTTATTAGATCGTAGACGTAGAGAGTCTGATCGATATTGACGTTGGTAGTTACGGCATGTTATTGTGTCAGCTGACACTACACTAATTTTAGGGTTTAGCAACGACCTTGTGCTGTTATAATAGGACTTGCAACGGCAGGCCCGCTGCGAAACATGGTGTTGTAGCTTTTTTGCAACGGCCCTTCAGCCGTTGTGAATTTTTTACGCAACGTTGTTCTGACGAGATAACTGTGTTTTTTCCAGCTTCACAACGGTTTTAGTGGTTTTAAACGAAATTTGCCACTGCTAAAAACTGTTGCTGAATTTTGTTAGCAACGATTGACTGTAGTTCTGAAATTTAAAATTCGGAACGACTTGTAGCCGTTGCTATTTATTTGGAACCGGGTATCATAAACCGAACCAAGTACTCTTGTTCTGGTTCAAAATTTAGCAACAGCTACAAGCCGTTACGAAATTTTTGCAACAACAAAAAAAAGTCAAGTCAATTTTCGATTGACCAAGTGAAACTAGTCCCCTGCAATAATTTCAGGCCAATTTCAGGCCAAAACATATACATAACAGGCCAATTTCAGGAAAAACACATACAACACATACATAACTTAAGAAATTATCTGGGTATTGAAAAAAGAAGTCTACCATTCAATTTCATGCCAAATTACCCAGATTCAGGCCAATTTCAATCCAAAACACAAATACATATTAACACAAGTTATAGAGAAACATTAAGTGGGTATTGAACAAGCCACAGGAAGAACTTAGGCAAACATATAAACATATTTGTAAAATTCAGTTTTGAGTTCAGTTCTACAGATAGAACTTATGCAAGCATGAAAATATTTCCTAAGGTGTTAATTTCTATACAATGATAAGTCCAACCATAATAAAGAAAATTTTAGTTCAAACATATACATGTGATCAGGGAGTGTGAGTTTCATATTTGTCGCAGTGTAAGGACTTCGTTATAACATAAAAAAAAAAACAGAGATATAAGTTCACAAGTTTAACAATCATTGTACTCTGTAGAGATATAAGTATGAGAGCAGTTCATATCTCTATTTTCAGAGACAACAGAAATATAAGTACCAAATGGGGAATTCAGAACTTACTGAGATTATGAAGACGAAAATGTAGTCGTTGTGATTCAACCCATGTGTATCCACCAGAATTCTAGTGTGAGTGAGGAATTGAATGTGGTTTTGGATAAGAATAGTTGAGAGAATAATAAAAATGACTAAACAACAACCAATAATAATAAAACAAACATGTATTTTAACATATAAAGGGATTCAGGGGTATAAAGAAGCACTTAAACTGCTTAGATTAACTGAAGCGTACATACTGAGGAACAAGTTGATCCCAATCCCTATGCAATCCACTTATCACCCAGCAATAGTGGTCATTAAGCATAATACCTGGCAACAAAGTATACTGAAGGTTAATATTCATCCATATAAACTTGAAAAGATAAGCATAAATATATGAAGTACTTACCAGGGATTGATATTCCCTGGAATGGCTACTTATACTTCAATTGGCCTTAACTGGAGTCATCACCCAATCACATATAACAGAACAGAAACTACACATACTTACAATAATAGAAATAGAAACAAGGGGATTTAAAAGTAAAATGATTTATATATATATTAAAGTTGTTTTTAGGTAAAGTAAAATACTTATGCACAACTGCATAAGAGTCCCCCTTAAGCACAAGTGCATAAGAGTCTTCCTTATGCACAACTACATAAGGGTTTACATGACAGCATATTCAGCATAAATACAAAAGTGAAAATAAAAGCAAAAAAGATAAAAGTCATTTATGTTAGTCATTTGTATTCGCTATATATGATAGTTAAGATATCCATGAAGCATAGCATATCTCCTAGAAAATATATCCACCCTTCTAATCATATTTGATGCACATCTTTGGATGAACGACAAATCCTCCAATTCCAACATCTTGAAAGGTCGTCGCAAGTTTGTTAGCTTTTACGGTTAATTCAGTTTGAAGGAGAATATGATCTAGCAACACCTTTGCAATATTAGATGGTACAGGCGAGCCGTGAGCCATTTTTCCTAAAGCACCAGTACAAAGTTTACCAGTTGCAATGACCTCGCCCTCCATGTTAAGCAATAAACACTGCTGCATACCATAACCTGTTGTCGATCAAGCTGGATATATGTTTTCACCAGGTGAACTTAAGTTAGCAGGTGAACTTGTGTGAGGAGGTGAATAAACTCCATGACCAGATGAATACCCCTGAGTATGTGAACTGTTCGACGCAACAAATTATGATGGAATTGCAGCTTAAATATCCTTCACAACATGACATAATGTTCCAAACCCGTCGATCAGAACCTCAATCCTACCACCTATTTCATCCACCTTATGCCTAAGAAATACATCCTTAAACTTCAGTTCGTATAATTTAGCATGCGCATGAACAAAATTATCAACTTGTGAACCCGTCCCCTAGAATCCTTTCCAAATGCTCCAGTCAATGCGTTTATATCTTTTGGAAGAGTACCCGCATCATGCAACTTCTTGATATCTTGTTGCTTCTTCTGAAGCTCGGTCTGTAGTGTCGAGCATAACATTCTGTAAGTTATAAATCACGATAACTAGTATATGTATAATTTAAGAAGATATGTTACAAATGGACAAAAAAGATGACTTACAAAGTATGGCTGCGTACTAGGTAAAATCCCCTCACCTTCTTGTGTATGAGCTTTTACCCACACATCAGAGGTACTGACTTCTACTCCAAGATTCTCGCTCTCCTAACACACAAATATAATGAGTCGTTGAATATGAACATTGTCGATAAGAGTTAAAATGAAGTATTATTGAAACTAAACTATACATACCAGTTCATCTTTCACCAAGCTATGAGGTTTACGACCGAAGGTATGAGAGTAGTCATATAGTTGTCTTTTCCTCTTATGATTAGCTCTACTTTAAGTTGTTTTTTCATTGTTTTCATGCACACAAAAAGTTACCAATCTTATGCTTTTACATTTGCATGAGTATTTCTAATTCTATATTCGTGATTAGTATATAAATCATAGATCAGCCATCGACTTTACCGGAGTTGTCTTTGAAGTCTCAGGTAAATCAAATGGTCTCTGGAAAAACAAATCTAATGGCTTAATACATCTGTAACTCCCTCAAAAGACAGTTAACACTGTTGTGAACAGAAATAAGAGTTGGGATATGTGTATTTAGTTCATTCCAAACTTCTTTTTTGTACTTCTAAGGCACATGCTTCCATGTTCTGTACGAAAAAGGTACATGGGTACGAACCAATGCACCCTTTCGCTGGCCAAGTTTTGTTGCATTGGCGGAAACGGGAAGTACAATTTCATTTACCTCTACTTCTAATGCCATAATAACTTGCAAACTGACAACATCATAATGCGATTGTCATAAACCCTATAACAACCATATCACAATGCACATACATATAACAATGGAACTTCTTAAATAAGCAAAATATATTCAGATTGTGGCAATGATAAACAGCAGAATAGACACGCTGGTAGTCATACAATTTTAAACTACTGAATCGACACATATAAGGTTTTCTAAAATCTCATTCTCAACAAGCACAGACTGATAAGTAGTGGGAACTTCAATATCATCTACTGAGGAAGTTAATCGATGCGGAGCATGTAAGTCCACGGACCATGCCTCAACAGAAAGATCTTTTGAGTAGAATACTTGGTTTGATTCAGATAGAAGGATAAAGGGTTCATCCTTCTATCAATACTTTTCAGCTTAGACAAGTTAACATTTATCAAATATGAGTTTGGATCAATCGTGCACCCATTAGTCTTATCTTCAACTCCAACCCAATCACAATAGAATATTGTTTCTTCAAATTTCATGTAGTTTAACTTGATAATCTTCTTAATGACTCCATAATAGACTACTCCTTCTTCGATGTAATTTTTGTCCGTGGACTTCGCTCTATGTCTCGTAATTGCTCTCATCGACACACCATTGTTTTGGCATACCATTCGGTTATCGTAATCTTGTGGGAGAAAAAAAATACATTGACTTGGTAACTATTATATGAGTGTACCTTGAAGAGAGGTCCATATACTAGTTTCCAAAGTTTTAAATCAACATCGTTGGCTTATAACAACTGTAGATGAACATGTGTAAATCAGTTCAGAACCAAAACAATCAGCATGTTTTACTATAAAGAATTTTAGTTGTTCACATTACCTTGTCGCGTAACCATAACAAAAAACTCTTTGAAGGAGGCTGGGACGAACGTTTTTCTGACCATGACACTTGTGGCCACTAACATACGCATCCTACTTTCTTCAATCAAACAAAAATGTAAGAACATTCATATCGATAAACCTAATAATCAACAATAACTTAACTCCCCGAAACTAAAAAGTTCTACCTTTTCCAGTCATCTGTTCCAATATAATTAGATAGGATCCAGTTACGAGCTTGTTCAACTGTATCGTAGTTAATGTAATATCCTTGGATCTACTTAACGACATTTCATCAACAAACTCATCATCATCATCAAAAAAAGCTGGTCGAGTATGTTTGTGAGTACCTTCACCATTATTTGACATTTCCTCCATGTAATAGAAGATAGCTTCTCGCGTGGTTACCCTATGAAAATGCACCCCTCAATGTACCTTTTTTTGCACACCATCAATTTGAAACCCTTCATTAGCCTACAAATATCAGTAAAATAGGGTTCAAAAATCATTACAATTCTCAGTTTATACATTGAAAAACATAGTCAGGTGTAGATTTTACCTTTCAAAAGGATACATCAATCTAAATCTGACTGAGCCGCAAATTAAAGCTTCATCGGCCAAATGCACCATCAGGTAGATACTTATAAGAAAGAAGGAAGGAGAAAAATATTTTTCTAGCAAACAAATTGCTTCCACCAGACTAGCTTTAATTTTTAGAAGATTTCCTCTATTGATAACCTTTGCTCACAGAATCGTAAAGAATATACTAATCCGGAGAAGAGTAACTTTCAGATCTTTAGGTATTAAAGTAGTTGTATGAACCAACAATGGCAGCAAATACTGCATGAAGACGTGGTAATCGTCAGACTTAAAGTTCTTTAGCTCCGGAGGATTGATACTGACAAATATGAAATTTTTTGAAAAGAAACTACTCGGCACCCTTAAGTTCTTCATAATCGTACAAAAAATTATTTTCTCCTTTCTTGTCATAGCGAAAGCATCGTTAGGTATTGTTGTTTTACCAGTCACATCATCCTCTTTCAACCATAATTTCCTTTTTATCCCCATCGTTTCCAAATCTTTATGTGCAATAAGACTATCTTTCGACTTGATGTTTCCCATTATAGTGTTAATAAGATGCTCAATAATGTTCTTCTTTGTATGCATAACGTCTGTAATATGTTGGATGGCATTTGAACCCCAATTTGGCAAATCCTATAGAATATACCTTCGAGTAAACAACGAGTGGTCCTGAACCTCTTCTTCTGCATCATCTTCCTCATTTATTTATTTTTGTCTTCTACACCTCTTTGTTCACGTTTCTTACTTATTTCTATCGGTTGTTTTCCTTTCTCTGGTTTGGTTTTCATATTATCTAACATCTCTTGAACCTGTAATCCAGTCAGTGTCCATGGAGATGTACCCTTATTTACCACTCCATCAAAATTTATTTATCATCTCGGTACTTGTGTTGCGCTGGTATCCGTCTGCGGTGTCCCATATAACATATTTTCTTACTAAATGGTAGATAATCAGAACGAGTTTCTTCTCCACAATTATGAAAATCTAAGAACCCATAGGTTACACATCCCGATAAACACCTAATGCCAAATAATCATGAATATCCCATAAAAACCTTGCTCTCATGACAAATTCAGATTTCTTAAAGATGTCATATGTCAGTACACCTTTATTTCATAATAATACTAACTCTTCTATTAGAGGTTCTAAATAGACATCAACGTCTTTGCCTGGTGCTCTGGGGCATGATATCAACAATACCAACATAGAGAACTCTCACTTCATACACATGGAAGCAGGTAGATTGTAAGGTTGTACAATTACCGGCCAACAACTATGACTTGCCCCGTAATATCCATTCAGGTTGAACCTTTCTGTTGATATCCCAAGGGTCACATTCAGTGGTTCCTTAGAAAACTCCGGGAAAAGTTATCTGCGTATCTCCAAGCTGAAGAATCCACTGGATGACGCATAATATCAATACATGACTGAGCTACCTCTGTACAACCTCTTCATCCTTGGAATCAATGGAAAATGCCTTAGAGTCTTTTGAGTAACGTTGGTAAGTTGCCTCTCCTCATTGAAAACTGACTTATATCTAGATTCTTGACAAACAAGACACCTAAATGCACTTTTATCCTTCCAATATAAAATTTAAGCATCATAGGTTATATAATCCATCCCTAATTCTTGGATCATCTTATCTACTTCAGGATACTTAGATGGCAGTGTGTTTTCTTCCGGAAGCAACTCCTTCATCATTTCTAACAATGCAGTGACACCATTGTCTGACATTCCATATTGGGTCCTAATGTTATTCAATTTTGTAGCAGTAAACAATATTGTATTTCCCAATGGATATTTATTGTACAAAGGTTCTCTAACACGATCATGTACAGATTTACGTTTCTTGATGCGAAAGGTTCCAATATCAATGTGAACCCTACTATGCAGTCTGTCATTCTCATCTAGAACTTCTATAACAGGTTCGACAATAGAATTAACATTGTCAGCTGCATCCCCTATATTTTCAGCTACAACTCCTACATCATCAGCTACATACCTTATATTTTCAACTACATCTACTGAATTATCATCTATAACTCCTACATCTCCTCCTACATTTTCAACTACATCTCTTACACTCTCAGTTACTACTAAACTTTCCCCATGAAAACCCCACATAGTATACGGCAAATCAATACCATTTCTTAGCAAATGAAATAAAATTTCACCAAGTGGTTGCATCCTTTACCATTCTTGTAGTGTCTACAAGGGCATGCAAATACAGTATTCCCACCACCATATTTATTCATAAAATCTATAAATAACCCTATACCTTGTATGTATCAAGAAGATTTACGGGCACAACTCATCCATCCGTTATCGTAGTTCATTATCCTACCCTATTGATTCCTATATAAGATATTTATGTTAGGAAGCCACATCAAATACATATCACAATTAACTATCAAATACTTGTTCTTCCTGTGTTGTTATTCATACATAAAACTCAAGTTTAAGTTCCAAAAAGAATTCTAATTTTTATTCCCCTATTACATAAAACAGGGAACTCAAGTTTAAGTTTTTATAAAAGTGAAATCAAAAATTAAAAACATCTAACATAGAATTAAGTTAGGACGTTTATAAAATCAAATCAACACCATCTATAAAATAAACAATCATCAAAAACCCAAATATCATAACAGACCAAACCTAATAAACAACCATATCTCACAACAAATCAACCGACCCTAAATAAAACCTAAAATTTCTGAAATCAAAACCATTAGATAGAGCAAATCAGTGAAAAAAGAAAAAAGAAATTATGCCTAAATATCTCAGAGCTAGCAAAGTGATGAAGATATGCGATTCCAACTGAAAAGATGAAACAAACGAAAGCCATTAGAACTACAAAGATGATACCAGACCTAAATGTTAATCTAACAGATTAAATAACAGGTCTAGAATTAAATGACCGCTACTTACATGCATCTTCAGTTGGTACAGATTAATGGCAATATTGATGAGTTTCTTCAGGAAATTTTTAGATTTAGGTCTAAAAAAAGGATAAAGAGAAGGGAAATAAGGGGATAGCTATATTTCTGAGAGCGAACTCCAGGCGAACATGAAGCGCATGGATACAAGTTATGCCTCCGCCAACCAGTTGGAGGATTTTCCTAGAAGCGCCAACCAGTTAGTGGATTTTTCTAGAGGCGCCAACCAGTTAGCGGATTTGCCTAGGGGCGTGCAGTCGATGGATGTCACTTCTCTTTCTTTTATTTATTTTTAAAAATGCGAATAAAACATATATAGGGAGGGATCTTTGCTTGAATGTGCATGAGCAGTAATGCAGATATATATGCGATGTGGCTTATACGTTGGAGCATACTTGATGCTTAAGCATCAATATGCTTATATCTTAAGCGATAAAGCTTGAATTATGCGAAAGCATCATTCAATCGTGTTACGTACTCGAGAACGCATATTTGCATAGTAAATAACGATAGTTATGCACAAGCTAGTGCATAACTTGCGAAAGTCCTTCGGCCTATACGTCTAGGCTTTGCTTGGCCTTTGGCCTTGCGATGAAGTTTGAATTGATGTTGGATTTTCCTTAATAAGCTTAAGTTGATTGTTCCTTTCGAATTGACACTTTTGATGAACTACGGTCATGTTTGATCCCTTAAAGGTACGATTGGGTACGTAGGCATCCACAATGAGATGCATTGAGGTGCAGCATCTCGTCGCTCATATCATCTAATTTAGGAGATGTTTGCGACGCTTTGGTAACTCATATCATATGGCTCGGTAATGCTATGTAAGAGATGATTGTTGCGCACTTGATGAGGTAGTTTCACTCCATTTGATGGATGATCATACTTCCTATCAAGCCATATAGTATGAACGGAATATGCATGGTTGCTGCACCATTGGCAAGAGCAAGACCAGTGCAGACTCCAGCGCATGGTCGAAACAGAATTGATGAAGCGAAAAATTAGGCTTGAAATGGCCTAGGTACTAGTCCAAGGAATGAGTTAGGCCTGGACACTGATCGTAATTATGTGATTCTTGCCAAAGGCATTCACCATTGTCTTTAATGGTCATGTACCCTTTGTAGAATAAGGGTGAGTTGGAACGGTATGGAAACTACGTTTTGAGTATCATGCTTGCAAAGCATGCTTGGAAAGGTAAATATACCTTCATATGACCGCGAGAAGTTAAGCTTTAAGGTCCGGTTACTATCTTTTAAGTCGCGCATCGGGGAGTTTTGGCTTGCTCAGCGCATAGCGCCGGAGGCGGAATTTTACGGTCCGTGACAAATGGTATAGAAGAAATCGTACAGATAATTAGAGACGAAAAAATCCCGCTTGTGAGAAAAAGGGGTGAAATTATCTTTCCATTTATTCTCAAAATAAATATCTGGGCGGAAACATAGTTAAAGTGTTCTTGACCAGTCAAACCAAAACAGATGGTGTTGCCTTGCACACGAGCAGGTCGCACAGGGGGTTAAGTCTGTCATTGTGAATTATAACAGCTAAGTAGCATTTTCAAATTTCGTAATCGCTTACAGCCTTACTAATTTCATGGTCGTTACTAAATTAGTTACTAATTTAGCAACGACTCATAAGATGTTGCAAATTTTTGTTGCTAATATGCAAAAATGATGTAGTGTGAGGCAGAAATGATACTTGAATGATCTTGTTGAACTGATAAGCATAGGTCTAAAGAGATTTTTGGATCGTCAGCTACCAATATAAGCGTATATTTACAATCTTTGATATACCAAGTAAATTCTTATAAGCATCAAGTCGCACGAGCTCCAACTTGCGCGAGCACGAACTCGTGTGAGCACCAAAATATTTAGTTTCGTCTTTCTGTCTGTTTATTCGATTAACAAAGCAGAGAAACTAAGACTATTTTAACTATTGGTAGCAGGACCAATTAAATCATGCTCCTTAATTGATTAAGCAATAAAAAAATCTCTAATATGGAAGGTGGATCAAATGGCAGGTGGACCAAATGGCATATGAACCAAATGGTGGATGAAAGACTAGTAGAGAGACCGACTAGAGGAGGGATGGTGGAGTCCCAGATAAAATAGGGCCGACCAAGTAGATAACTGGCCAAGGGTGGGACCGGTTATGGGCTAAGAACGAATTTGGTAGTCAGCGGGACTATGCTTCGTGAATCATGTCGTCTCTCTAGCAATATTTTGATATATTTGGTCATAATATTTAAGGAAGATAATTTTGATGTGAAGACCAATTGGTGGTGTGAAAAACCAAAATTTTGGCAATATTAAAATAATAATATATTTTTATATATTATATGGTTGCGGGACCATTCTATATTGTTGTGCGCAGCTGTTTTGGTTTTTGAAGCTACTTGGAATTTTTGAATTTGATAGAAGGAGCAAAAAGAGTTTTAATAGAAAGATGAAACCTTGGATAAAAAAAAAACCTAAAAAATATGAAAGTAGGGACCGGCCAAGGATGGCCGGCCGGCTGGCTGGCTGGTTGGCACCGGTCCCACAACTCTCTATTTCTTATTTTATTTTTGACTCTCTCTCTTACTTGGTCTTTAAAGATCTTGCTCTTCGAATGACTTTCTCTTCGGATGACTTACTTTGAATATCATTATTTTTATTTACATCTATGGGTATTAGCCCTTATGCCCGGAAAATTCAGATATGACGTTCTTTAGTAAAAACACTGTAGATTCTTCATACGATATCCGTTCTTGATGATCAAAGAAAATTCAGAATCAAGAAATCGATGGGCTACATCCTTAAACGGAAGGATTTAAGTTTTGAGGTCGTTTTGAACATCGAATGGAGCAAACAATAACCTTCCAATAACTGTTTAGCTGAAGTTCTGACAGATTTCAGCTTGTAGTTCGTCTAGGGTTTGACCATATCTCCTAGACCGTTGCTCAGAATGGGATGCCCTTTTAGTATGTTGTATTAGACATATAGGGAAACATATATTGCTTAGAATGTTTCACTCCGTTCTCGACTCATTGGTACATTTTTCCAAGGTAACTATGATGATACGTCAGAAACTTGACATTGACCGATGTTAGGGTTTCGTTATATTTCAACTAATATTGGGATTTTAGTACGACCAATATTAAAGGTGTGTTATTCAAGATCAACCAATATTATGGATTGATCAATTGGAGCTTTAGATTTGCATTTGGCGCGACGACGACTTAGTGCTTACACGAAGATGTGATGCTTTGACTAAGTGCATCTGCGCGCGACTTGTCATGCCTTTTGATAAATCAATTTTATTCAATTAAGGCTTGAATATTGATATAAAGTCACTCTATAAATTCAACCGGGAAATGTGAAGAGGAATCAAGTTGCTTTATACTAGTAGGCAATCTATCTAGGAGCATTGGCATCCACTCGGGAACAAAGATGTGTTTTGGATGTATATTCTATATAGTTAGAAATTATCTGGGAAAGAGTCGTTATCAACATCAGTGATATTTTTAGGACAATGTTGCTCTATAATAGTGATTAATTCATCTAGGAGTGATAAGTGCATATTTAACATATTTAGAGTGTCAATTTCATGTAGTATTTTCTAGGTTTCTTGTGAATTATTGTATATTACGTTTGTTTTTGTTTAGTTATCTTTTAGTAGGTGAAATCATCTAAAAGAAGTGAATTGACACTTAATTGTGCAATAAAATAAGTGCTATAAGTGAAGAAGGGCCAAATACCAGGTGGAACTCATCATAATCCAGGATTTCTTATCATCATTTCGTAGAGAATGGAGAGTCGAAGCCAACGGCGAAAGAATGAACTTATTCCGACTTCGTATGAGAAAGTTATAAGAGAAACAAGACCTTAGGGAAAGATGGTCATTTTAAGGGAAACTACTAAAGGCATCCTTGTTTCTGATAAGGGCTTTCATCTTCATATTTATTATAAAAGGAAGTGTTAAGAGCACCATTGGAATTACTAAGGGATGCTGGTTATTTGAAAACTACTAAGAGCACCAGCTCTCGTCCTCGAGGGTGCCACCTTCTTCCTCTTCTTCACGCGAACAGAGAAGTTATTTTGATCAACGATAATGCAAGCTGTGAAGAGATGATATTCGAGCCTTGATGGACATCATATGGTCATTAAAGATGATAAAAGGCATGGGTTGGAATTGAAATGAGGTTTTGAGAAGAGAAAACATACTTTGATGTTGGTTGTGATGGTTCGATGATAATGGGAGATTGATGGCATAGAAGGTCGAGTTTGTCACTGCCATTGAAGACCTGTGATAGATGGAGCTAAGCTTGTGTTAGAAACGAAAGTGAGAATGTCTGTGTTGGCAGTGAGGCTCGAGTAGCTGTTGGCAGTGAATGAAGGTTGAAGTGATGGATGATAAACAATATGTTGATTCTGCAACAATGGAAAAAGTAAACAGAAGAAAACTGTTAATGTTAGAGAAATTTTTGTGTTGATAAGCACTCTGATGTTGATGCACACACGCAAGGACAGATCCACCTGCTCAGCAAATTGTCTTTAACACAATAGTTCTCGGGTACTCCTCAATAATGAGAGGTGATATACCCCAACAGAGAAGATGTGTCCAGGATAGAACTGCCCGTTATGACTAGCATAAGCATAATACTAGTCACCCTCTAGAACTTAACAGCAATTGATAGTGGAAGGGAAATAAACACATAATTTGCGCAAAACAAAGCAAGAAGAGGGGGAAAGAGCTAGGGATGGTAGCCTGCTCTGGAGTAAGTTGAAATGGAGAAATGAATTTTCTTTTATAGCCAAAACATGAGAAGAGAATTATTATGCATTGATTAAAATTAATTCCGTGCATTAATCACGATATTATGTTTAAAACGGATACAAAACGGTTAGAAAATATTTTCTCATTAAAACAGCTTAATTTTAGTCGGGTTAGACGCCCCCACATTTAAAACAAAATTTAACGAAATACTTTATTTTCAAAAACGTAAGTCTTGGTTGGCCCGCAGCCTTAGCTACGCCCGCACCCGCAAGCATACTCAATCCCGCAGCACACAAGCACCGCAAGCTCCACAAGCAACTCAAGCAACGCAAGCTCCGCAAGCTCGCAAGCACGCAATCCGCAAGCTCGCAAGCCGCAAGCGTGCGTGCTTCGGTGCGAAGCACCGCACATGTGTGAGAAGTATGCTTACTTCAACTAGCCCATTGCCTTAGTCCTCCCCCAACCACAAAAGCTTCTAAACCCTAAGGGCCCTCCATTAGTTGCATTTTTTGTGGTAATAAAGAGAGAACTCATCTCTAGTCTCACCAATGTGGGACTAAAGGTTCTTCATTCACAATAGTGAAAAATGAGCTAGTGTCCCTTAGTGAATTCTATGTCCTAAGGTCCATTCCTACCAAGACCAAAATACATTTTAAGTCATTTTTCTCCAACAATCCCCCATATGAATGAAAACCCGATAAAAATCAGAAATCAGAAAGCGAGAATACCTCTTAGGCAATAGGTGTCCTTAAGGTCTTGAACCTTTTCTTAGTGAGAAATTACCGAAACTACTTGATGGACAGTGAACGCGATGTCTTGAAATGCCATCGTTTGGTATAGTTCATCAGTAACTTTCACGCGTGATATCTCTGTAGGTGTTGTTAAGTTCGTGCCGTTGTGTCCATTTTGGACCTGGACGTATCCCGTTTCTCAGAATGCTCTAGAGAATCAGCTCAATTCTCATAGGAAGCGTCCCACTTCCTCATTCAGATAGGTGAGTTCTATCAAGAGTGTTTACTGCTACACCCCACTTCAATAATAAATTGAAACTATAGGACTCATTAAGACTTAATAAAAAGTCATCCTCACATGCAGTCACACTATCACGTCTACACCATAGAGAATGGACAGAGAATGAAATTCTCTGATAGTGTTTCCTTTAACCCACTAAAATTAGTTGTCTCATTCGAAACCTTGATCTTGGGATCTCCAGTCAGCAAGGTTGAGTATCCTTCATGGAAAGTTTAATTGATGAGTTTAAGCCCCATCCCCCTCGATGCATTACTAACTATCTCCTTGGACAAACCTTTTGTCATATGGTCCGTGATATTCTCCTTAGAGCAACTCCAACGGTACGAGTATACTAAAGAGCATAACCCAAATTTGTTTGCTCTTTGGTCAACCCGTAACACAGCGGTTTTCGACCAAAATATACTCATACACTTTTGTAACCAGACGCTTGTTATTGGACGTAATTATAGGTGAACGTTAGATGGAACAAACGTCTTGATGGTGTAGCGCATAAGTGTTGGGCGTAGATTTAGGTAACGTTTCAATTAAGACGCTACACTAAGAAACGCCTGGAACCCGACGCACTTCTATAAGAACGGTACAAACTCATACGCTGTCTTAACCAAACGTATGTTTAAGCGTCAACACAAAGTAGCGTCTCTTATCAAGCGTAGTCATATGGGAACGTATGGAAACTGAGCGTTGTCTTGTGTAAACGTTTACTAATAGACGTCGTCCCTGAAAGACGCCTCGATGAAAAACGTGGCCCTATAATAGCGTCAATACATGAAACGTTCACCCATGAGAGCGTGCTTGAACTACAACGTCTTCCAAGAGGAGCGTTTGTTAAGTGGACGTCCACCAAGGAGAGCGTGAAGCAATACGTCCACCCAGGAGAGCGTACGTTGTGTTATACGTCCACCCAGAAGAGCGCGTGATTAGGGTTTCGCTACTTCTATCTGTTTTCCCATTTCTTCTGTAAACATAGAAGAGACGCAGAGCAGAGGCAGCGACGAGAATCAGGCGCCACCCTAACTTCACGTCTTTTGTTTCCCTCCACTTCAATCTTGTACAACTCCTTTCAAAATTTATTGGGTAGCATTTTACGATTGGTTTCTAACCAAAAAAACAAGGTAACAAACTCAAAGATTTTATTTCACGGTTGATATCTAACCAATTGATTTTAATTGATTTTAGGTTTATATTATAATTTGTTTGTATGTAATGATAATTAAATTTAATTATATATGTTTGAAGTTCATTATAATTGTAGGGATTTAATAAGAAATTGTAATTTTAGGATTTGGATAAATCTAGGGTTTGGATGTTGTAATTTAGGGAAAAAAATTTGATGGAAAATTAGAATTTAAATTTACAATTGATTAGATTATTGGTTAATTATAGTTGTTGGTTTGGTTAATTTTAAGTTTAGAATGATTGATTCCACTTGATTGTTATGACATATGACATTTTGAAATTATGGATAATTATATAATGAATTGAATAATATTATTGTGTATGAAATATGGGGTATTGGATTACTTAGATTATAATCAAGCCTCTATGAATTTTAAGTTTAATTAACTTTCTGCATAACAAATGGAGTTGCTAAGTTATTTATGATTATTGATGGATACCCCTAGAGATTTATTGTGTTGATTAATGTTGATTTTGTATAGATCTTGAGGAATGCCGCATCTAGATTCGTTGGTCGCAGAAAAAAGAACAAGAAAGCCAAAATAACTGAGGATGCTCAAGGAGATCATATTGTCGAAGGAACGAACGATATTCCTGGATTGGATGACTGTAGTCTGGTGGAAGATGATGAAGGTCACGCTTCCAGAAATATCAATTACTCAGCCGAGTCAAAGTTCAAGTATATGCATCGCGGGTCTCTCAAATCGGTCCTCCAAGCATACAAAGGTATAAGTACACAATGCCCCAGAGCTAAATTTATTATTGAAAGGGCAGGATGGGACCGTTTTTTGACAATGGATGCTGGAGACTCGTCACATGCGTTGATTGACTATATCATCGAGCATTTCTGGAACACGACGAACACTTTTCACTTCTCATTTGGTGAGATGGGGTTTACACCTCTGGAATGGGTCATGTTGACCGGAATTAGTATTGGTCTTGGCGGGGAGATTCCGTATGACCCGGATAAGTATACCTTTGAATATGTTCGAGAGCATATTTTCCCAGAGCTAAAAGACAGCGAAGTGTGTAGGAGAGAAGGTATCCCTCAGCAGTGGATTTAAGATGCCATTACAGTGGCATTTTTGTCCTCATACTTTGAAGAGGAAAAGTTGGCTGCGGCGCAAGATGATAACATACTTGCTGAGAGAGTGGCGCGAGCCTTTTGGATGTATGTTCTGGGACAATTCTTCTTTTCCAATGCTAAGAACTACATCGATGCTGGATGGTTAGTGATAGGGGCATAAATCATACATTTAAAGTAGTTTTTTCCTGACCCTTATGTGCTATATTTGAGTGAATTATTAGGTATTTTGATTATTTTCGAAGTTTAGTTGTCTTTTCAGGTTACAGTTCAGAAACCCGCAAAATAGGGCTGTATGAGAAGAATTACCGAGGAGCCAGTAAAACTCTTCTGAATTTAGGCCTTTCACCATCCACAGTGTAGGAAATTGAATTACGAAGCCAACGGCGAAAGAACGAGGTCATTCTGATCTCGTATGAGGAAGTTATGGGCAAAGCCACATGGTGGCAAACTAGCTTGCGCTGCTAGCGCCCAGGCGCTAAGTTGGCTGAACCGTATGTGCTAATGTGCTAAGTGACGAGTTGGAGGTGCTAGAGTGGTTTGATGGGCTAGTGGCTAGCCTTGGTGGAGTAGTAGCTAGCTTGTGGAAGTCATATGGGATTAGGAAAGAATTTGGAGTTGCTATATCTTGTTGGGATGGAATAAGGAAACTTAGCACATTTCCTAATTCAACTAGGATTCTAAAGTGGCTAACTGTAGTTCTATAAGGAGAACTAAACTCTTCTCATGGCAAGTCTTTGGGTGAAGTTGGGACACAATATTGGAGGTCACGTGGAGGACATATTCTCTCAAGGAAGAAGAGCAATTGACGTACACAAGGACTTGGCTACTCACGTAAAAGAGCTAGAAAATAGGCTAAAAAGACTGAAGCAAAGGTTGGATGGGTACTCACGTATAAAAGGGAGAGTTTGCTGCTGGATTATATATCACGAAAACACATAGGTATACAGGAGATAAGGAGAGACACGGACATCAAAAAAAGGAGACAGCAAAGGAGAAAGGCTGAAGGCGTTTTGGAGGCTGCTGGCTATCTTTGCAGCTGCGCTTCGAAGCCACAACAATTCTTTGCAATCTTTCCGGGTTTGAGTAATTGTATCTTTTAATTATGTTCATGGGTTTTGAGAAATCCATGATGAGATAAACCTTTCATATTGGTTAGGGATGTAATCTGATGTTTGAAGACATGTTTATTAATTGAATGACGCATATCTCATAATTTCATGTTGTTCTTAATATCGTTCATGTTCTACTAAGTATAATGATATACGATTGATTGCTGATTTGTTTGAGTCTAGAATCAAGTGAATAGGCATTGATATCTATAACTAGACTGGAGTTCTGAGAGTCGATTCTGTCGAGGGACTCCGGTTACAAGTAGTATAGCATATTTGTTAACAATACTTAAAATTGCCATGCGAATATGTGTAGAAGCTTGACCTAAATTAAATCCGAGTGGCGAATTACGCCAGGTTATTTAGATTAAGCTCAACTCACAAAGACCATAGCTATCATTGGGTTAAACTCGAGTGGAGGTACTCACTCAGGTTATCGGTGCTAAGAATTCAAAGGGTGGAGGTACTCATTCTTTGATGATATTAGGAGTTCCGAAGTAGACGAGATAACTGGCTACTTTAGGGTTTTGGTATTACTAATGCATGAATGTTGAGTATGCTTTGATTAATAACATGTTGGATAACAAACGATGAAATCTCTAACCAATGCTTTTTCTCCCTGATACACATCTCTATTACTTGCGTATTACCTTAGTTTAATTTAGCTTAAATCATTATGAAAATCCCCCTGTTGCTATTTACGTGACTGAAAATTAGCATAAATTGCTGCCTCCTTGTGGGAACGAACTTGTTCTTATCCCTATACTTCATTCTATTTTAGAGAGTAAGAACTGGAATATTTTGGTTGATTACGACACGACCAAATTTTGGCTCCGCTGCCAGGGAGGCATAGCGGATTGTTATGTATTTTCAGTTTCGTTTTCTTTTTATTTTTCTTTTTATTTTTCTTGCTGAATTTTTTCCTTTCTAACCGATTTTGATTAAAAAAAATTCAGGTACTTATCCATGTAAAGTTCACAATATCCAGCTTATAATGGTAATCAATTTAGTTTTCAGCCTCAACATCACGGCAATTTCCAACCATACGAGGAGTATAATCACAACCAATCCTTTGGTTATGACCAATATTCCACGTACCCGTTTGACTATCCTCAGACATACCAACCCTTTAGGGACGAGTATGTAATTGAACAATCTCAGAGATGGGAGGATAGTCATACTTCTAATGATTCCTCTAGTTTTGAAAAACAGATGTGCACCATGATGCAGCAGTGCATGGATCGACTCGAGGAACTGAGAAACTCTAACCCTCTTGTGCACAATAACGAATATGTGATTAATGATTTTCAGCCACAAGAAAGGGAGGAAAATTATGCTTGTGACGGTTTATCTAAATCTGCTCTTGATCGTAATTATGAGCATTCACCTATTCAACGGGATGAGCCAAGGTTTTAGAAACTCCACCACAAGTAATGGCGTAAGGCTACCAAGTTTGAGAGAACTTGAGAGAAGGTTTGAGAAATTGATAGATGACGGGGCATCAGATGAAGAAATTGAAGAAGCCAAAAGAGCTTTGGAAATAGAACGTGATCGACGTAATTTATGGGATACAGTTATGATTTTGAACCTCTCGAAAATCCCGACATCAGTGATGACATTACTCCAACTCCAATTCTGGTTGATGATGATTGTGTAGTTGACTCGACTCTTGATCCTAATAATGATCATTCACCCATTCAAAGGGAAGAGTCGTGTTCAATAGATTCCACTGTATTTAATGGTGGAAAACGTTTGAATATTGGTCAACTTTTTCAGTTACCGCGAGTTGGAGGATGACGGAGCGCCGGACGAGCTTCTCAAAGAAATTAGTAGGCCATTCGTATGGAAATTAATCGACGTTCTGACAAAGGTTGGGAAACCGATGAAGATTCTGATTACGGTGAGTCTGAAAATGAAGAGGAGTGTGTTGAGAATGAAACCGAATTGATTAACACTGTGGAAGACCCAATTGAACTTTTCGAGGACGATATTAATAATGTTAATGCCGAGATTTTTGTTGAGGCAATACAATCAGAAAGTTTGATAGAGGACCACAACGTACAAGAGGTAAGTAATTCATTACAGATTTTTGAAAAAGGGAAGGATTCCACAATTCACGATAATTTAGAAGGTTTGCCTAAACCTTTGTTTCTTAATCCTTTCCCTTTACCTCGTTTTGGCTTGGATGTACGTCCTTCGGAAGTACTAATAAATTACTTTGCTTCTAAATATCCATCGTTGGAAGCACTTGATTCTCATTATGTACAGGTTAGCAAAGAGGAGTCTATAGAAGTTCCCGAGTTCTATGTTCTTTATCCACTTCCGAGTGTAGAAAAGACTAAGTGTGGGGGAAACTTTTATCAAGCAATAACTTCACCATTAATTTCGTGTATTAATATTTTTGTGAAGTTAACGTTTGCAATGCATATTGTTTTATGGGTGGATCCCCAAATTTTCAGATTATTGGTCTACGGGCGATCAGAGAGTTGGGCTATAGACGTTAAACTAAGCGCTAAATGGGAGGCAACCCATTGGTTTTGTATACTATCTTTTGTTGCTGAATTTTTATTTATTTTGAGCATGTAGATTTTCCCATCTTGACGGTACATTGGATGATTCAATTCACATTGAGGACAATGTAATGTTTAAGTGTGGAGGAGTATTTAGGCATATAGATTTTTACGTAGAATTGTTAGGCATACACACATTCGCATGAAAACCTTCAACTTTTAGAGATTTTAGAGTCACTTGGCATACGGCTAGCTACGTTTACATACGGATTTCTACTCGAAACAACTGAACTTAGACATATTAGAGAACTATATTCGGAGTGCTTAGTTTTTGAGAGGCTAGAGCTGACCAAAATGGACCTAAATTGCCGGTAGGAGAGCATAGGTTAGACTTGTGATCATTCAATACCCATGAGTGAGGCACCAGACCTTCAATTATACGTTTAGAGTGTTTCATCTGTACTAATTCCGGGTAGAATGATGAGCTACCTAACCTCGCACCAATTTTCAGCACTATTTTTGATCTCTTGAGTGCTATTTTTTTATCAATCATGAGGGTGTCATCAAAGTTGCTAACTTATTCTTGTAGTTTGGTTTGCAGTTGACATCGTTCTCTCGGCAACGTCAAGTCCATAGAAACGTATCATCATCAACAAGCGGAGCAATAAAAATCAGAAGAAAGTTGAAAATAGAGCAAGCAAGTAACTCGTGTATGAAAGTGAACAAGAAGCAAGAGTGCAGCCATAGAAAATTGCTACAGGCGTAAAAAGATACAAAAACTGGCGTAAATTCAAAAAGAAAACAGAAAAAAATATTGGTGCTGCTGGCGTAAATTGAAAAGAAAAAAAAAAGATAAAAAAAAAAGAGAATAAAAGGCCAGCAGCAGTGAATAAGAAGAAAGTAAGCCAGCAACAACGTGAAAAAGAGCCAAAAGCAACTGAGAAAATGAATAGGCAGCAGCAAAGGAAAAGATGCGGCTGAAAACTTAGCACATTTGGTGCTGTCTACGTACGTAAGAAAAAAGAGCTTCAAATGATCAAGGCATACGGAGAGCAAGAGTTCATGAGCTACAATCGAGACCGAAGACGTTTCTATGGGATGTTGGGAGAGTGGTGCTGATTGTCAACCGGATGAGAAGGTAAGTAACAATTCCCATCTTCGCATAATAGTTGATTTCCTTTCTTAGAGATCACTAGAAAAAATAAAAAGGGGTTCTTTCTTGTCCCACCTTCTATGGGATAACATCTTAATATGACTCGGAAGGTTACCTTTCCTTCCTACCTGTCAACATGTGTAGGCCTTCTATCTTTATTCTTGCCTGCACATATGTGAGAACCATAAAGTGCGTCTTTTGAGTGTCAAATTCATAAAACCCTATTGGTGAGGCAGAAATATTCGGTCACTCTCGAACCGGGACTCTTTTATTTGGTGGTTTTCTCCAAACTCAAGGATTAAGCATGAGAATAATGTTCTTTATATTTCTGACTTCTTATTGTTGGTATGTAGAAACTTTATGTATTTGTAGCTTATCGTATGCAGGTGCTTTGGAATTTTTAGAAGTTGAAGAAGGTTTTTGTGGGTATATCTCTTGTAAACCCTCACGAGACTATAACTCGTCCACTAGGGACACCTAGGGGTTTAAAGGCTTGTTGCACATGCTAAGTGTAACCGTTTACTCGACGAAACGGAGTTGTATTGTAGATTAGTTTAGATTGGTAGTTTGCTCGAGGACTAGCAAAAGGCAAGTGTGGGGGAATTTGATAGGTGCATAAATCATACATTTAAAGTAGTTTTTCCTGACCCTTATGTGCTATATTTGAGTGAATTATTAGGTATTTTGATTATTTTCGAAGTTTAGTTGTCTTTTCAGGTTACAGTTCAGAAACCCGCAGAATGGGGCTGTATGAGAAGAATTACCTAGGAGCCAGTAAAACTATGCTGAATTTAGGCCTTTCACCATCCACAGTGTAGGAAATTGAATTACGAAGCCAACGGCGAAAGAACGAGGTCAAACTGATCTTGTATGAGGAAGTTATGGGCAAAGCCACATGGTGGCAAACTAGCTTGCGCTGCTAGCGCCCAGGCGCTAAGTTGGCTGAACCGTATGTGCTAATGTGCTAAGTGACGAGTTGGAGGTGCTAGAGTGGTTTGATGGGCTAGTGGCTAGCCTTGGTGGAGTAGTAGCTAGCTTGGGGAAGTCATATGTGATTAGGAAAGAATTTGGAGTTGCTATATCTTGTTGGGATGGAATAAGGAAAGTTAGCACATTTCCTAATTCAACTAGGATTCTAAAGTGGCTAACTGTAGTTCTATAAGGAGAACTAAACTCTTCTCATGGCAAGTCTTTGGGTGAAGTTGGGACACAATATTTAAGTTCACGTGGAGGACATATTCTCTCAAGGAAGAAGAGCAATTGACGTACACAAGGACTTGGCTAACTCACGTAAAAGAGCTAGAAAATAGGCTAAAAAGACTGAAGCAAAGGTTGGCTGGGTACTCACGTATAAAAGGGAGAGTTTGCTGCTGGATTATATATCACGAAAACACATAGGTATACAGGAGATAAGGAGAGACACGGACAGCAAAAAAAGGAGACAGCAAAGGAGAAAGGCTGAAGGCGTTTTGGAGGCTGCTGGCTATCTTTGCAGCTGCGCTTCGAAGCCACAACAATTCTTTGCAATCTTTCCGGGTTTGAGTAATTGTATCTTTTAATTATTTTCATGGGTTTTGAGAAATCCATGATGAGCTAAACCTTTCATATTGGTTAGGGATATAATCTGATGTTTGAAGACATGTTTATTAATTGAATGGCGCATATCTCATAATTTCATGTTGTTCTTAATATCTTTCATGTTCTACTAAGTATAATGATATACGATTGATTGCTGATTTGTTTGAGTCTAGAATCAAGTGAATAGGCATTGATATCTATAACTAGACTGGAGTTCTGAGATTCGATTCTGTCGAGGGACTCCGGTTACAAGTAGTATAGCATATTTGTTAACAATACTTAAAATTGCCATGCGAATATGTGTAGAAGCTTGACCTAAATTAAATCCGAGTGGCGAATTACGCCGGGTTATTTAGATTAAGCTCAACAGACAAAGACCATAGCTATCATTGGGTTAAACTCGAGTGGAGGTACTCACTCAGGTTATCCGGTGCTAAGAATTCAAAGGGTGGAGGTACTCATTCTTTGATGATATTAGGAGTTTTGCCGAAGTAGACGAGATAACTGGCTACTTTAGGGTTCTTGGTATTACTAATGCATGAATGTTGAGTATGCTTTGATTAATAACATGTTTGATAACGAACGATGAAATCTCTAACCAATGTTTTTTCTCCCTGATACACATCTCTATTACTTGCGTATTACCTTAGTTTAATTTAGCTTAAATCATTACGAAAATCCCCCCTGTTGCTATTTACGTGACTGAAAATTAGCATAAATTGCTGCCTCCTTTTGGGAACGAACTTGTTCTTATCCCTATACTTCATTCTATTTTAGAGAGTAAGAACTGGAATATTTTGGTTGATTACGACACGACCAGTTAGCTGCATTGGAGGATCCAACTGCAGTTGGAACTTATGACTGGGTTATTGCTGGTTTTTCCAAACTGTATTCCGCACTTGGCTCACGGGGAGGGGACAAATGTCACTAACCGGACCATGTCAGATATTAGAGGTAAAATTAATTAAAAAAAAAATCCTTTAAATGTATATTTGTTGGTAACTTATTAATTATGTTTATTTTCTTCAAGTTCAAGTTTTGGGGGTACGAATATCTAGGCATACTTCGACCGAAGAACTCATCTCCTGAGATTGAAACTGTGTGGCCCAGATGTTCGCGGTGGAAGAGTTCACGAAAGAAGAGTAATGATATTGTGCGTTCAAGGACTCTTCTAAATAAATTGACCGCCGACACAGTGACATGGCACCCGTGGGTTACCGCCATCCCATTAATTGTTAATGAGATTATCCATAAAGTTATGGTGCTCTCAAATAAGCGCGTTATATTTACTTGGATTGGCACTGTGAGTTGATAATTTATTTTCATGTGATTGTTTATTAATTTCCTGGTTTATTTTACTGGTTCATGGATGATAATTATTTACTTTGCACAACAAAATGTGTACCTCGGAGAACGGTTATGGCACCAAAACCATAATGAATGGGGAATTCCCCGCAACCCCCCAGGCCGTATTAGCAACATCACCGATGCCGAAGCTACCCAACTGATGAAAAACGAAGAGGTCCCTATAACTGAATACGTTCAAGTTCCAGTTACGTATGATAGGTATTTGGAGTACTGGCATCATGTAACTAACTCCAACAAATTTTGCACCAAAAGTGGACTGGGAGGTGGAAACATACGACTGTTTGGGTGGCCTTGTTAGAGAAACCATCGATGAACCTGCTGAACATGTAGCCATTCCGCCTCAAGATAATTGGTCATACGTAAGGATATTTCAAATATTTTTTTTCCCATAGTTTTAAAGAATTTTTGAGAACCTGACATTTTATAATTTCTATAACAGGCTGAAGCTTATACTCTTGCGCAAGATTCTGCTGACTTTACGCAAGAGTTCCGTAAGTTTCATTTGGACCAGACGAGGGAAAGGATGGAAGAGTTGCGGAATTATAAGAATCAAATCACCAGTTTGCAGTTACAGCTGGCGCATTCTCGTTCTCAATCGCCACAGCTTGGGTATGGGTATTTTTCAGGAACCCTACCACCACAAATGTGGAATACCGGGGGTCATGGATCTTCGTCAACTATGCCTCCGTTTATGCCACCTCGCTCATCTCGTGGGAACCAAAACAACAGTGGATAGTATTTCTTCTTTATTGTCTTGTCATTCCAATATACATTTTATTTTGTCCTTTATTATTTTGTAATTCCAATATAGATTTTAATTTATCTCTCCTCGTTTTCATTTACATGCTTTGTCAGTTTTTTGTTGTTAGCTCTTAGCTTAGCTTTCATTTACGCAACCCATTTAATTATCAAACTTCCATTGTGATCGTTCAAAATCTTGAAATTTTCAAACAAATCTCGATTTCCAACGGCTATAAACTGTTTTGAATTGTTACCGTTTTGTTGCCGTTTTGAATTGTTACCGTTGTCCAACGGCTATAAACTGTATTCTAGATATACCTATAAATACATGAACTTATATCTATCATTCCCATTCCAAATCCACAGCTTTAACACTCCCAATAAAATTTGTAATTTGTTGTTTTCATGTAATGGCGGATTACGAAAATTTTAGGCTTAATGCAGATAATTTTACACTACAAGAAGATTTATCCACATGTCGAAACATAGTATTACATTATCCAGCAAGGGGTCATGAACTTCGGATGAATGGTTCAATGAGCATGCAATGGTTGGAACATACCCATCTAACTTTTGTACCGAAACCGGTAATCCCAACCACCGGAACAGAGCAGGGCTTTTTTATCGATATGTGCAAATCACAAAGGAAGTGCTTGAATTTTCTTCTTTAACTGCTAAGGTGAATGAATTTCTCCTTAGAAATGAAACTGATGACGAAGTTGTTTCCAGATCTCTGGAGGAATGGACAAGATGGAAACTTTCAGATTTCAGGTAGAAACCACATTTCGAGATCTTAAGGGTGATGGAAGAATTCAATCCTTTTGTGTTGATTATCCTCCCAAGAAGTGAAGAACGTCGTCCACGTCGTCCTACAAGCCAATGCTTAAAGTTTCATAATAGGTTTACTTAAGTGTTTAAGTGTATTCTACTGATTTATTACATTTCATTTCCCTTATGGTTTTGAACCTTTTAAGATATTTTAATTTGAATATGAATTTTAAGTTTAATTAGGCTTTTATATCTACCTTGTATTTTCCAATCAACCGACACTTCTTATCTCTCGATTTTTTCATTTACATGCTTTGTCAGTTTTTTGTTCTTAGCTCTTGTTTTATCTTTCATTTGGATTTGATTTGTTTCTTGTATTGTCTACTCAACCGACACTTTTGTATGGAAGGTTGCTCAAAAACTTTTTTTAATATGCCTATAAAATGAACACACCATTCTCCATTGAAACCAGAACCTAAACTACAAACCTCTCCAAAACTACAAACCTCCACAACCAATGGAATTCAATCAAAATAACAATATGTATTATGCTTCTTCTTCTTCTTTTATTCCTCCTAATCATTTAACCCTATCTTCGACATCTGATGATGAAGGTAATAACAGTATTTACTCATCAGACGAAGAATCATTTGCACTTACCCAAAATGAACAAGCACTCGTTTTGGGATTGGTCGCTTCAAATATAGACTGGCCACATACTCGTATCGAAATACAAAGAAATTGTGAGGAAGGAGCAAGGCTTCTCTGGACAGATTACTTTTCCAAAAACCCAACTTTTCCTCCCAATGTTTTCCGTAGAAGATTTCTAATGTGGAGACAATTGTTCAACCGTATTTTGCGAGATGTGGTAGCAATTAATCCTAATTTTGTTCAAAAAAGGGATGTGGCTGGCCGCCTTGGATTAACCCCGCACGTGAAGATAACTGCTGCAATTCGCATGTTAGCATATGTATGTGTGGCAGATGCAATTGATGAGTACTTACGCATCGGAGAAACCACAGTATTGGATGCAACACGTCAATTTTGTTTGACGATTGTGTGATTATATGGAGATCAGTATTTGCGCCACCCAACTGCTGCAGATGTTGAACTGTTGCTTAATCAGAACAAAGCCAGAGGATATATGCCCATCGGCCGAATCTGGTGCCTACACTGCCTACAAAGGCAGTGAAAGTATTGTGCTGGAGGCAGTGGTTTCACAAGATATCTGGTTTTGGCATGATTTTTTTGGTATGCTGATAAGTGCATAATTACCGTGTGAATTACCGTGTTTTATTATTACTTTTCTAGTTTGTGCGTTTTATTAGGTTACGTCTCTGAAACAAGCGAAATGGAGCTTTACAAGAGAAGAATTACCGAAGACCCAGTAGAGCTCAGTATATTCCAGGATTTCTACCCTCCAACTTGTAGAGAATTTGATTACGAATCCAACGGCGAAAGAACGAGGTCATTCTGACTTCGTATGAGAAAGTTATGAGCGAAACAAATACTAAGGGCAAAAAGGTCATTTCAAGAGAGACTGTTATGGACAACCTGGCACACGTTAAGGGACGACTTGAATTCAAATATTGTTAGAGCACCTGCTCATTTCCTCAGGGATGCCAATAGTTCAAATTTGGCTAAAGGCGCCAAACTCATTTCTTTCTTGCGAAGGAAGGGGATTTGGTGCTGTTACGTGAAGTTGATGGAGCTCGAGCATGGCAGCGATGGTTGGGTCTATGTAAATGGCTGTGATTGATCATGGCGCTGTGATGATGAGAATGGTGGTGATGTTCAAGGCTGTCAATGATTTCGGTGATGCTGCTGCCACCATTTGGAGAGTAGAAGAAGGCAGCGAGATACAGAGAGGATGAGCTTGTGATTGACGAAGCCTTGATGCTTCTGGAAGTCTGAAGAGATGAAGAGAAAGTCAGTGAGCACTCGATGAAGCTGCTGACAGTGAATGGAATTGGAAGTGATGGAAGTAGTGCTGCTGTGATTGAATCTAGAAGAGATAACATAGAATAGTGGATGGTGTTCGTTGCAGCTGTGATCTTGAGTGCTGCTGCCATTGTGATCAGCGATTGATCATGGTGATGGAAGATGGTGATCCTCATCTCTGCTACAGTGGCAATAATCGGGAGTGAGAAGAATCGATGGTGGAGTTTGACTCCGTTGATCAAGGGTGTTGTTTGGAGTTCGAGTTATTAATGGATGGTGTTGCTCAAGTTTGTGTGAGAGCTGATGATGACTCGAGCCTGCAGTGGAACATGGATGATTCTCGAGATTGAAGATGAGTTTATGATTATCACGATCAGATGGTGGGGCTCTTGCTGATTATGGAGACGTTAATCAAGGTTTCTGATGGCTGTGGTGATAATGTGATAGCCATAGATGGTGTTGGAGCTCGGTGTTGTTGTTGGCGGTAAGATGGAAGTAATGTGACTGCTGGTGGAGCCTGTGATGCTGTGAAACAGGGTTGTTGATGGAGCTCGGATTGGCTGGGATTGGAAGAGTTTGAGTGAGACATGGTTTTTCACGAGAAGTTAGGAAATAAGGGTATTGCTAAAGAAAAGGAAAGAAAAGAGGAAGTCTGTTTACGCTGCTGAGTCCTCACCAAACACGGAAAGTTGGTGCATAACTTTCCTATAAAAGAAATTCGTGTTTATTACGGAAATATAGTTTGTCGGTGCCAATTGAGTTTCCTAAATCAGTTAAACTTATTGAGAAGAGCGGTGCCTAGACTTCTATAAATAAGGTCGTGAACTACCTTGGGAGGGGTGGACGGACAAAGAAGACCCAGAGCGGAGATACAGTGAACGTGCCTAGACAATATACTAAGATACCTATAGACAGAGATAAGCTTCACGTACAAGAGATTTTCGGACAGAATTGACGAAGTCGGAGGAACACTGAAAAGGGTTAGTTTATTTTTCTTAATTAATTTTTATGGTTTTTGAGAAAGCCATGTTGGGTTAATTCTCTTGTTAGGGCGAAAGGATGAACTTGTAGAGATGATTTTTATTTGTGTTTCGAAACTAGGGTTATTTACTGTATGAACTAAATATTATTAATTTGTTTCTCTCTCAACGTTTTACCGTCTCGATGATTTTTCATGTTCTATGCCACGTATAGATCATTGTTTGATTAGTAGAAGGACTCATCGAAACCTCGTATTAAATTGTTTTATGAATATTCTTTGACTCTTTATGCCCCGTATACTTAGTACTTCGAAATTCTACTTTAGGTTGAGAACAAACAATTCTTTTCGAAAATTCTTTCTTTAGTGCTTAATTAAAAATCTTCCGTGTATTAGTAGCTAGATTTGATACTGTACATGAGTAACATTGAGACCCTATGTGACGAACGCAATTAAACCCTAATCTACAACGGATTCCCGGAACCTTAACATTTTTCTCTTATTGTTTTTAAAACTTTATTAAATCATTTTAATTCATTAGTTAATTTAATTCTTTATAAAAAAAACCTAAAAAAATATTTTAATCCAAACTCCTCGTGGGAACGAACCGTATTTGCTCTTGTCTACATCTTTCGACATTGTGCGCTTGCGGTAAAACAAAGTCGGTTTTCCGACGCATCATATGCCTGGTTCCAACAATGATATCAATGTTATGAACCGATCTTATATTTTTTAAAAACCTTATCAACGGGAAGACACCACCAGTGAACTTCGAGGTGAACGGGAACCAATATGATATGGGGTATTATCTTGGTGATGGGATATACCCAGAGATAGCTACCATTATCATGTCGATCAAACATCCAGATTCACACAAGAAACGCAAATTCTCAGCAATGCAAGAGGGTTGCCGAAAAGATGTAGAGCGAGGATTTGGTGTACTGCAAAACCAATTTGCAATCGTTAAACAACTAGCAAGAATGTGGAATCCGGACGCACTTGCATATATAATGAAAACTGTAATTATTCTCCATAATATGATTGTGGAGGATGAACGTCTACCCGGTGATTGGCCACATGAATATGATCAAGGGCGCTACCATGCACCGGTTAATATTTCGATACAAAAAACTGCTGAACTTTCGAGGATGGCAACTCACCAACGCCGACTTGCAGTACACAGCAAAGAAGCGAACATTCGATTACGAAATGACTTGATCAAACATTTTTGGTCAGATTTTGGTGATGTATGAAAAATTACTAAAAAAAACAGATAGGTTTTGTGGGTATATCTCTTGTAAACCCTCCCGAGACACCACTCGGCCACTAGGGGCACTTAGTGGTTTAAATGCATGTTGCACGTGCTAAGTTCAACCGCGACTCATGTGAAAATAAGATATCTAAATATGTACTTTTGTTTTTTTGTTATGAATAAGTGACAGTGTATTGAATGACTAAAAATTTATAGTTTTTATTAATTGAAGGAAAAATTACACTGGAAGTTCAATACTGTTTTAGGTAAGATGAGAATCTCTTCTTTTCTACAAAATCTCTTGCTTCCTAATTTCAATCCACTCTTTGGTTACGGCATCCAAACAGAAAACGTCCGTCATCATTATGCGAAACTCCTATTTTGCTGCAAACTCGGCTTCTCTCTGATCAATCTTCCTTTTAGCAGTTTATGTATAACTGGTGTAGAAGTTTTGTTGGTTGTTAATAATTATGTCCAAGGCTTCTGCTTGGGCACTGGATTTTGCCTTCCCTGTTTGCTTCAGTCGTTTGGCCTCTTTTTTTCCCATTGGGCGCTTATACGTGTTAGCTATATCTCCTATTTCTTCATATCCACTCCATTAGCCTTGGCTTGGTGAAGGTCTTTCTCAGTTATCGTCGCTACACTCAGAATCTTCTTCAGCTTGTGATGAATCGAAAACAGTTGTGGATCGTCGTGAATATTTGATATTTTCCAACATAATTGCGTAGCACTCTTCATGCTTAAATGGTTTCCCACCATTAGCTTCCTTGAATAGCTTCCTTACTTATTCAATCTGTTTTTGCTTAGAAAAAGTTTAGTGAATGACATACAATTCAAAACTGTAATAAGGCCGTGCATAAAAATTAAGTGTTCACTTGCCTTTGTTTCTGGGCCCCATCCAGTATGGTGTTCACGTTCCACTTCAGCCTCCTTTGCAGATTAAAGCGCCACATCTTTACTTATTCCCTGAAATCGTTTTTGGATGGAGGTCCAACTGCGTTCAGGCATTGAAGGTATAGTTTCTTTCATTCTAGCTTTGATACGAGACCATAATATGTCTTCTGATTGATCTGAACCAACACTACAATCTTGAGATATTGATAAATGAATCCTAGACATGGTTATATCTTCGATCGCAGTAAAATTTGGACCTCTAGGTTTTGGTGCCATTAATGAAAGTGATTACAAACTGATTTGAAAGATCAAAAAATAGAAAATCCAAGACGTTTCTTGTATGAAGTAAAAATGAATTATGAAATGTTGATGTATTTGATGAAACAAACACTTAACCAATTCATTTATGTAGATTGAGAATAAACTAGCCGTTTCAACCTAATCAACGGTAACATTTCTAAACCAAATCAACGGCAACATTTCTCAACCAAATCAACGGTAACATTTCTCAACAAATAAACAAACGCTATTGTATGGGAACGTTTTACATTGGACGCTCTCTAAAAGGACGTATGGTACAGGCGCAAGCATAAGGGAGCGTGTAGGGTATAGGCGTCGTCTTATGTGAACGTCTGGTTCACCGGCGCTTTCATAAGGGAGCGTGTGTTGTCTGGCGTCTTGTTAAGAGAACGCATGATATACAGGCGTTATTGCAGTGGAACGTTTGAAGCAGACGTACATTTGGGTTGCGTTTCTCCAATGAGCGTTGTGTTAGTGTAGCATTACATTAGACGCATTCTTGTGTGGCCGTTTCATCAGGCGGCGCTCAACTCCTGCGTCCGTGTTTGAGAACGCTATCTTACGAGAACGTCTGGGTTCGAACGTCTTCTTAACATAACGTTTTATTGTTTACGCTACACCAGAGGAGCGTGCGAGGTTATATACGTTTGGTCCAGTTTTCAGACCAAATTTGTTCCCGAACAGTGTTTTTCCTAGACCAAATACCATTTACACTCGCCCGTTGCGCCTCAAATTTGGCGACCAAAGACCAAATACATGGTTTGGTCTTTGGTCTGTTCGTCTGCTGGAGTTTCTCTTAGACCTCACAAAGTCAATAGAAATAACGCCAGTTGAGATTAGTTGTTTCAGGGAATTATGTCTTCTACGAATGTGTATAGACTTCCCATTATAGTTGTTGTTTTTAGCATTAACGATTGCAGCTTGACTATCACAATATATAGATATAGCTGGCACAGGCCTATGCCAGAGATGAATGTCTTCTAAAAAGCATCTTAGTCAAGCGGCTTCCTCTCCTGCTTTATCTAACACAATAAACTTAGATTTCATAGTGGATCGAACTATACATGTCTGTTTGGAACTCTTCCAAGATACAAACCCACATGCTAGATTGAAAACATATCCACTCGTAGACTTAGACTCCTCTGAGTCTGATATCCAGTTTGCATCACAAAATCCTTAAAGGACTGCAGGGTATCTCTTATAATTTAAACAAAAGTTCAAAGTGTACTTCAAGTACCTTAGCACTCTAATAAGTGCATCCCGATGCCCTGCCCCGGATTACAGGTATACCTACTCAACCTACTCACAAGTCACAACATAAGCAATGTCCAGTCTCGTACAATTCATCAAATACATCAGACTTCCTATAACACGTGAGTATTCAAGTTGTGAAACTCCATTACCCTTATTCTTTTTGAGTCTACAACAAGGATCATACGGAGTACAAGCAGGTTTACAATCAAACTGATTATATTTTTTAAGCACAATTCAACATAATGAGATTGACTAAGACTATATCCATTAGAACTTCTTCTAATCTTCATCCCTAATATCACATCAGCAGGGATTAAGTATTTCATGTCAAAGTTCTCATTTAGCATGTTCTTTGTTGAATTAATTACATCCATGTTTGTACCAAGTATAAGCATATCATCAACATACAAGCATACAATCACACAAGCATCATTCACAAGTTTAGTATTAACACACTTGTCAGATTCTTTGATTTTAAAACCACTAGAAATCATTACATGATCAAATTTTTCATGCTACTTTTTAGGTGCTTGTTTCAAACCATACAAAGATTTTTTCAGTTTACAAACTTTTTTTTTTCACAACCTTTTACTACAAATCCCTCAGGTTGGTCCATGTAAATTTCTTCATCTAATTCACCATTTAGAAAAGCTGTTTTTACATCCATTTGATGTATCTCTAAGTTATGAATGGAAGCAATAGCAATTAACATCCTAATGGAAGTAATTCTTGTAACAAGTGAATAAGTGTCAAAGAAATCTACACCTTCTATTTTTTTTTATAGACTTTAGCTACTAATCTAGCTTTGTATTTTTCTACAGTTCCATCTACCTTAAATTTTCTTTTGAAGATCCATTTACAACCTATGGGTTTGCACCCTAGAGGTAAATCTACAATCTCCCAAGTATCATTCTGTATAATGGAATCCATTTCACTAATGGTAGCTTCTTTCCACCATGGAGCTTCAGAAAAAGTCATGGCTTCTCTATAAGAATGTGGATCAGTCTCAGCTAAGCGTGTTATGAAGTCTGTCCCAAGAGATTTTTCAATTCTAAGTCTTTTACCTCTTCTAGGCTGAAATTCATCTTCCTCTACATGTAATGTCTGACTAGTATAAGGGAAATTTAGGGGATCAACACATATCATGCGAGATTCATATTTCAAAGGAAAAGTATTCTCAAAGAACACATCATCCCTAGATTCCATTATTGTATTCACACCAATTTCAGATATTTCAGAACTCACAACCATAAATCTATATGCAGTAGTATGTTCAGGATACCCTATGAAGACACATTCAACAGTTTTGGGTCCTATCTTGGTCCTCTTAGGTGAAGGGATAGAAACCTTAGCCAAACACCCCCATACTTTAAAGTATGCATAAGAAGGTCGTCTACCTTTCTATAACTCATATGGAGTTTTATCTGATCCTTTAAAGGGTACTCTGTTCAATACATAGCAAGCTGAGAGGACCCCCCCCCCCCCCCCACAAGTTTGCAGGTAGTCCTGGACTAATTAACATGGCATTCATCATCTCCTTGAGGGTTCGGTTTTTCCGTTCAGCCACACCATTAGATTATGGTGAATTAGGAGGGGTTACTTCATGTATAATGCCATGCTCTATGCAAAAATATCCTATAGGGATTACATACTCACCACCACGGTCATACCTAGCAGTTTTAATGGTAGTACTCATTTGGTTTTCAATTTCTAGTTTATAAATCTTAAAAGCTTCTAAGGCATCATCCTTACCTTTAAGTAAATATATGTGACAATACCTCGTACAATCATCTATGAATGTGACAAACCATTTTTTACCACCTCTAGTTTGAACAGATTTCATGTCAACAAGGTCTGAATGAATTAATTCTAATGGTTTAGAATTTCTCTGAATATTTTTCTTATAAGACTTTTTAGCATATTTTGATTCTACGCAAATTTCACATTTATGTTCAATATCCAAACTAAATTTAGGTATGCAGCCTATGCTAGCCAGTTTGTTCATTTACTTATAGTTTACATGAAACATTTAATGACACACAAACATAAGAAGAATCAATTTTATTCATTTCTATATAGGTTACATTCAGTTTGTAGAAACCCTCAGTCTTATAACCCTTTCCTACATAATCCTTACCCTTAGTGACAATAACTTTCCCAGATTCAAATACAAGTTTAAATCCCTTATCATCTAACACACCACAAGATACAAGATTTTTGCAGATATCTGGAACATGAAGAACTTCATTCAATGTGAGAGTTTTGCCAGAAGTGAGCTTCATCCCAACTTTTCCTTTTACCGCAACATGTGCTGCAGATGAGTTACCCATGTAGAGTTTTTCTCCTTCCCCAACCTTCTGATAGGAGGTGAACATATCTTTGTTTCCGCAGACATGCTTGGTAGTACCAGAGTCTACCCACCAGTCTCTCACATTGGTTACCAAATTGACTTCAGACACCGTGCCAGAAAACTCGATCTTGTTTCTTTCAACTAAATTAGCATTGGGCTTCTTATTATTAAAGTCTTTACGTTTCCTATAATGCATTTCCATATGGCCAGGAATACCGCAAACATAACACGCACCTTTAATTTTACCAATGCCAGATTTGGGTTTCGGAAAGTGCCTTTTTTGTGCGGACCAAGCTTGCGGTTGCTGCGGTCCAGGCTTGCGAAAGACTTGTGTTCCATCACATGGGCCTTGTTGGACATGTCCCTTGCGGAAGATACATTTTTTTCTTTTGAACACAACAATTCTTCCACTTGAATCTTCTTACCCAATTCAACCATACTGACTTCACCAGTTTCATGTCTCAATCTTCTTTTGTATTCAGACCAAGAAGAAGGTAATTTCTCAATCACCACAGACACTTGAAACGTTTCATCTATCACCATACCTTCAACAATAATTTCATTGATAATGCGCTGAAGTTCAAGGAATTGGTCAACCACAGATTTGTCATTTGTCATTTTGTATTCCAGGAAACTGGCTACCAAAAACTTCTTACTACCAACAGTTTTCGCTTCATATTTTGCTTCTAATGCATCCCATAAGTCAAATGCAGAAAAGTTTTCTTTTGCATTATAGAAATCATAAAGAGCATCTTCTAAACAGTTGAGAATATAGTTTTTAGCCATATAGTTATGTCTTCCCCAACTTTCTAATTCTCTTTCATTACCCGGATCATTCAAAGTTTCATCAAAAGGTTTCAGAACTAATTCATCCAACATGTGAAAACTCAGAAAGAACAACATCTTGGATCGCCATCTTTTGAAGTCTTTGCCACTGAAATTTTATGGTCTGTCAACATCACTCTTAGCCATTGAAACAGAAGAAGTAACTATTGTATTAAGATGGTTGGTTCTGTAATAATGGAAAAACTAAACAGAAGAAAACTGTTAACGTTAGAGAAATTTCTGTATTAATAAACACTCTGATGTTGATGCACACACACAAGGACAGAGCCACCTGCTCAGCAAATTGTCCTTAGCACAATAGTTCTCGGGTACTCCTCAATAATGAGAGATGCTATACCCCAACAAAGAAGATGTGTCTAGGATAGAACTGCCTGTTATGCCTAGTATAAGCACAATACTAGTCACCCTCTAGAACTTAACAGCAATTGATAGTGGAAGAGAAATAAACACACAATTTGCGCAAAACAAAGCAAGAAAAGGGGAAAAGAGCTAGGGATAGTAGCCTGCTCTAGAGTAAGTTGAAATGGAGAAATGATTTTTCTTTTATAGCCAAAACATGAGAAGAGAATTATTGCGCTAATTTCGTGTATTAATTCACGGTTATTATGTTTCAAACGGATACAAAACGATCAGACGCCCTCACATTTAAAACAAAATTTAATGAAATACTTTATTTTTAAAAACGTAAGTCTTGGTTGGCCCACAGCCTTAGCTATGCCCGCACCCGTAAGCATACTTAATCCCGCAGCACACAAGCACCGCAAGCTCCACAAGCTCCACAAGATCCACAAGCTCCACAAGCTCCACAAGCTCCACAAGCAACGCAAGCACCACAAGCTCGCAAGCAGGCAAGCTCGCAAGCCGCAAGCACGCAAGCCGCAAGCACGCGTATGCTTACTTCAACTATCCCATTGCCTTAGTCCTCCCCCAACCACGAAAGCTTCTAAACCCTAAGGGCGCTTCATTAGTTGCATTTTTTGTGGTAATAAAGAGAGAAATCATCTCTAGTCTCACCAATGTGGGACTAAAGGTTCTTCATTCACAATAATGAAAAATGAGCTAGTGTCCCTTAGTGACTTCTATGTCCTAAGGTCCATTCCTACAAAGACCAAAATACATTTTAAGTCATTTTTCTCCAACACAATATTAATGACAGAAAAGATTGAGGTAATTTCCTGGAAGATTGAGACTGTTGAGACCGAAAGAAGCAGAGCTCGAGTGAATATCATGGAGTTAGATGCCAGTGATGATTCTAAGAACTGTGATCGAGAAATTACAGAGAAAGAAAAGTAAGATCCGTGAAAGGAGTTGATACCAGTGATGGGTTTGGTTCGGAATTGAATTGGTTTTTCTGCCGAGAAAATAGCAAGAGAACTGAGGTATTGTCGTGACTTGTGTTTTGGGTTTATTTTGGCTTAAGTTTGAGGAAAGTTTGGATAGAGTTTATCACCGTAAAACCAGTACAGAAACTAGCTCTCTGCCATTCGAATGGATGATGGATGGAATAGATTGGAGTGAATTAGAGTTTGAGAAGGATTAGAACTTGGGTTTGAGCTAGTTTTGGACGAGGAAATAGGTAGAGAAGATGGGTTAGAATCTGATTCATATTGGCAGAAAAGGAAAAGACAGCTGTAGTCCGTGTTTTCTCCGGATTTTCAGCTAGTCGGTGGAGTGTTAAAGCCTATCTAAATTCCTATTGAAAGAAAAACTCAAAGAGAGGTGGCTACTGAATCTCTATAAATAGGTACCCTTGAAAATCTTTTGGGACCTACCTCCCACACATCTGTTTTTCGCCTCCAATTTAGAGAGGAGCTTTTGCTCCTCTCCAGCCCATATTCTTCCAGCTACAGCACGTCCACTACCACCTACGCCTCACAGTTCAACGCCACCTCTCCAACACAACACCAACAGTCAACAACGTCACATGCCTTTTGCTGCTTGGTCTTAATTTGTTGTTTGATGTTTGGTTTTAGTTTGTTGTTTGTTTGTTTCTTACTTTTGTTTTCTTTAAATTTATTTTTCATGTCTAGTAAATCTATTTAGTTAAGGATAATTTTAATATCCCGGGCATAATACTTTATTAATTATATAAATTTATTCGAAGTTTTTATCATTATCATTTGTGTTCACTATATCTAGGGTTTATAATTGATTTTTTAGATTGTTCAAGTGATCAATTGGATTAATCTATTAATCATTTTAATGCTAGTATTGAGTTATGAGATAAGTAATTGTTCATCAAGTCGTACATAAGTAGAAATCGCGAGACCTTGCAGAGGGATTCTGTGGAGTAATTACGAGTGAAGATAACACCAACAAGTGGACCTTGAGCTAATATTTTAACTACTGGGATCAACCTAAATTCACAAAGCCTAAAGCATTCACTGGGTTACACCTTGAGTGAGCTACTACTTGGTGGCTCAGTTAAATAGAATCTGGTAGTCGAGAGCTTTCGTATACAGTGATAAAAGGAGTTTACGGATAACACTGAGCTAGCTGCTATTCTACGGTAGGTGATAATTGATTATGACAAAAGATAGATGAGTATACTAATTCAGTCGGTGTTTGGTAACGGCGAATGACTCCCTAATCATATTTCTTTCTTATTATTATCTTTTTATTATCCTTTTTAATTGTTTTAAACAACCAATCCCCCTTAGTTATTTACTTTAAGTTTTAGTTGCTAATCTAAATAACATCTCAATTACACAGCTCTCTGTGGGAAAGATCCTTACTACCGTTATATTACTAGTTAATTAGTGGAAAATATATTGGTTAATTTGTTAAGCTTATGACACGCATCAAGGAGCTGTCCCATCATTATGAATGAGTAAGCACTGAGTTGTACTTATTTTATGTGTAAAATATTAAAAGCTAAGTCGGGGTGATACTCTAATATTATGTGTACTTTCAGAAAGAGTACAGGATCAGTGTGAGATGCCTGTAGTGAGAGTTTGATATTTTAGTTCTCTTGTGAAATATAAATTTATACTTTTGATGTTTGGTTAGTAAAATATACAAAATTCAATTATTATGTGCTTCTACTGCTGGGCAGAAGCGACTTTACTATTTTACCATTTGTTAAAAATCCACCATCTACATTAAGTCCCATGCTTAGTGTGGTACAGTCATGTGCTGCGGTAAGCATTGAATGATGATTCTTACAAAATATAAATAAATAATATAACCTAACTTAGTCGGTTAGCTTTTACCATAAACTTCTTCGTCAGCTTGAGTTGATACTGATGTCGAGTGATCACCTAAGGAGCAATGAGCGGTGAAGTAGAACTAGCAAGGTTGAAAGAGCATCGTCTGGCTAGTTTATGATAATCTTGAACGAAATACGAATATGCATTGTTGTTGTTGTTTCTAGAAAGAGAATCCCACTAATAATCAAAGTAATGATGGACCTCAAGTATCTTCAGAAGACGAGGATGGGAGTTGACATGATTCTGAGTCAAGTAAAGAGGATAATAACTCCAATCGCAATAACAATAATTATAACTTCCCGAATGGTTTGGGGAGCACCCAAGTGAATGCTCATCTTGTAATATCTTCATAATATCATAAACTTTTCCCTCAATGGTGGAATGGATGAAAATTTATGTGAATGAATGAAGAATTTTGTTATAGTTCGTCGTCATAAAAATTCAGATTTAGGGTCTTCACTGAAAACGCCGTAAAATCTTCATACAATGTCTTTTTTCGATGATCTACCTCATCTTTTTTATGCCCAGGCAACCAGCTATCTCCCTACGTGAAAGAATTTGAGTTTTTAGTTCATTCGGGGCCTGAAAAAGATGAAACATATAAAAGTCAGGAAGAATTCATAAATTTTTCGGCTACGACTTAGTTGAATGTTTTGATCATATCTCTTAGCTCGTTTATCCGATTGATGTAAATTTTTGATATGTTGTATAGGACATCCATACAAATAGATTGGTATAGGACCCGTCCTTTGATTACTTACCAATTTCTCCCATATTTCCGTTTTGTACAGGACAATGTAGAACTATTTCTAATGGACTTGTTGCAAAACGCCCTTTTTATGTCTTTACACCATTGGCTTGGTCATGGATTCTTGATAGAGGATATTCACGTTATTGGTATAATTGTACTAAATTTCCTAATTGGTGCACAGTTCTTGATGCTTTCTACACCTCCCTTGATAAGTGCATGATTTACATATTTTAACTATCATTTTCTTATACTTACTTGCTAGATTTTATGTGAATTATTGTGTATTATTATTACTTTTGTAGTTTATTTCTTTTGTTAGGTTGCATCTCTGAAAGAAGTGAAATGGAGCATTATAAGGGAAGAATTATCAAAGAACCAGTGTAGCTCATTCAAATCCAGTATGACAAAGTTATGATCAAAACAAGTACTAAGGGCAAAAAGGTCATTTTAAGGGAGACTACTATTAACAATCCATCATACGTTAAGGGGCATCTGAGATTCAAATAATTATAAGGGCACTTGTAGTATTACTAGGGGCTGCTAATAATTCAAACTTTACTAAAGGCGCCGACAAATTAGATAAGAGATACCATCATCTTCTCCATCATGTCAATAGGCAGATCAATGCTTGTTGTTGATGATCACGATTGTGATTTATTTAGGAGGATTAGATTTTGAGGGTTAGTAAACATCATTAGGTTTGATGTGGCTGTCAATGATTGGTTGTTGTCGAGAGAATGAATAAGAGAAGAATTTGTGGTCGGAGAAGATGAAGAAGAAGATATGTTGTTGTGATGATCTTGGAAGTGGATTAATGGTGGATGTGATTGAGTTGAGAGGTGCTGTGCTCGCGAGTGATTAACTGGTAGCAATGATTGCTCGATGAGATATTCACGGCCATAAGATGCTAACTGTCAGCGAGATTAAGAATCGCATATGAAGGGAAAGAAGATTAAGTTTGTGGTTAATGATGGAAGCAAGATATTAGTGAGATGAACATGGAGTTGGTATCGAGTGTTGCTGCCATTTATGTTATGGAGTGATGATTTCAGTGATTTTGCCAGCAACAGAGAGGTGATGGCCGTGAATGAATGTGACAGTTCAAATGGATTGTTGGAAGAGAATCGATGAATGGAAGGAGGCAGTAACAATGAGTTAATGACAGTGATGGACATAGTGGTGCTTGATGGCTGTAATCTGTGAGAGCGTGAAAGAGAGAGAATATTCAAGAATGGGTTTTACAGCGAAATAGAAAAAGAGATGGAATGAATCTGTGGTGGTAGTTATTGTCGCTTTTGAAAAAGGATTGAGTCTGATGGGTTGTCGATAGTGAAGATAGCAGAGACGAAAAGAAAGGAAGTGAGGGAGCTGTAGTCGAGTTTGAACACAACGAGAAAAAGATGGAAAGAGTTTGCCAAGAACAAAAAAGGTTTTTTTTTTAGCTTGAGAACAACATGAAACATTGGATGAGTTGTATATTGTTTGGAATTCTGGATAGATTTTTCTGTACTGAGAAGTCAGAGAAGAATTATTGAGATGACGGCTGTAACATGTGTACATTCTGTGTACAAGAATTTAAGGTCGGTGGAATGTTGGGAATCCTATTCAAGCTAAAAATCTCTAATAGAGGTGGTGATGTAGCTCTATAAATAGGGCCGTGAATAATCTCAGAGATAGACAAAAAAAAGGAAGAGAAGGAAGGAATCAGAGAAAGAAGTTGGGGACTTCACATATTTTCCGACGCCGAGAACCAAAGGAGAAGAAGGGTTTAGTTTTTTATTTTAATTAAAATTATTATTTTCTTAATCAATTTTAATGGCTTTTAAGAAAGCCATGTCTAGCTAAATCTCTTTATCAGGGTGAAAGGATGAACTTGTAGAGATAGATTTGCTTGTGTTTCAAAACTAGGGTTTTCAACTATTAAAACTTAATATCAATGTTTTGTCTCTCTTTCAATGTTTTACTTTCTCAATGATTTCTCATGTTCTATGTCATGCATAGTCCATTGTTTGATTAGTAAAAGAACTCGTTGACCCTTTCACGATAATCGTTTTATAAATATTCTTTGACTATTTATACCACGTATACCTAGTACTTTAAAATTCTACCTTAGATTGAAAACAAACAATTCTTTTTGAAAATTCTTTTCTTAGATTCTTAAACGAAATATCTTCGTGTATTAGTACCTAGATTTTATATTTTACACGAGTAAAATTGATACCCTCTGTGATGAACGCAAGTAAACCCTAATCTACAACGGATTCTCGAAACCTTAACGCTTTTGTATTATTGATTTCAATCTTCGTTAAATAGTTTTAATTCATTCATTAGTTTAATTCTTTACAAAAATCGGAAAAATATCTTTAGACTCGGAATTTACTTAAATTAATTACTATAAGTGATACACACTCCTCGTGGGAACAAACCGAATTTGCTATGGTCTATATCTTTCAATATTGTACGTTTGCGGTAAAACAAAGTCGGTTTTCCGATGTATCATCCATCTTTCCAGGTGGTGGAACTACCATCTCTTGAACTTGCTTCGTGAATAATGCTTCCTTGAGAAGTTGATGATGCAACGACCATTTTGGTTTATCCTAGTTGTAGAATATCTTTTGTGATTGATGGTTAGCATAGGTAGCACCAGTGCTGGTCACGTGATCTTGGACTGTTAAGCAGATCGTCATGGTCAGTGGATCATCAGTTCCCAGTATTATCAACTCATTTTTCGTTCTTTCTTTCTCTTTATCCATTCCTCTTTATGGAAAGCAAGGTAAAGAGCTTGGTAGAAAGACGTAGGTGGGTCTAGGTAGAGATTCCTAGGTGAAGGACTTGGCGGAAAGACCTAGGTGGACGTCGATCTACTGTGAAGGCTATGAATCCTGTCCAAAAATTCATGCTTGTGCGCTTTCACTCTGAAAGATTTTGAAACTTCATACGATGTCGGAATTTGGTGCTTCGCCCAACTTTTGAAGCTAAGAGGATAAGATATCATATGCAAAAAGAACCACTCGGTTAGGAGTTTTCTGGATTAGTAAACGACGCGTGCACATTTGTAATTGTAATCTCGTGCAAAAAAAATTCAGATTATATAGGCTTCAGTGTAAAGACCATATCTCTCTGCTTGTATGCCCGATTGACGCGCCCTTTTGGTATGTCATAACAGAGACATATATGAACATCTTTTGTTAAGGAAGAAATATCCCATTCCTCATCCACTGGTACGTTTTTCAGAATCAATGGCCTGAAGTGTGTTGCATCCCATCTGTAGAGGTTGTAAAGATATCTTGTAAAAGACTTTGACTTGTGCCCGTCCGTTGTGGAAGCTTTGGGATGGGTTTATATTAATATATTTCCATGTATATACATATTGATATGAAACCTTTGCACTTAGATAAGATCCATCGAGTAACATTTCCCAGGTTGAGGTGATAGAGAACGAATGATTGATGAAGCTGGTCATGAGGATGTTGCTCCTGAGAACATTGATGATAGTGTGACCACGGCTGGTATTGCTCCAGAGATAGTTGTTGATACTAAAACCATGGTTGGTGTTGTTCCAGAGATCGTTGTAGATGTTAAGACCATGGATGGTGTTGCTCCAGAGACATTGTTGATGCTAAGACCATGGCTGATGTCGCTCCAGAGACCATTGTTGATGCATGTGCCATTCTTATCTCTGATCATCATTCAGTGATCCCCTGAAGTCGTTGCATGCTATAACTTTAATGTGAAATATCTTTGTCACAGAACGGATGTTGCTACGGCAGATAGTAACATCAACAATACAGTCTCCACCCCGGATGTGATCGGCGAGGAGAGAAAGTTTCTCAGACGTGCGGAGGTTGTAATGTAGAGAGTTTCCATTGATGGCATCACATCAGGTTTAAATGACTTTCTATGTGGGTCACATTGATTGAAATGAATTTGAATTGATTTTTCCAACAAGATTAAGTCCTCAAGTGCAGTCCAGATGTATTCATTCATTTGATATGAAGATATATGTTGAAAGTCTTCGTGACATCCATTAATGAATGACGTTGCATTTACAGAAGTCTTGTCACGAGAATAATGAAGATTTAATGATTGTAGTTCAGTTACATTCTGATCGACTGGGTCCTGAATCGGTGTATGTAGTCATCAGGATACTCGTCATCTCAAGGAACAAAGGTGTTGGTGCTGATGAAGTGGTGTTTGATATACTATTCATCTCTATAAGTTGATCTACTGTCTCTTTAACCAATTTGTTTGTATTCCATGAGTGAGTGAATGCTGGAATTCCTCATGATGGTTCTATAGTACACGTGGACATTCTTGAAATATCACTGGAAAATATCCGAGATGTTCTTTGCCATGTTTGGACACCATCTCAGTAGTAAATGTCCCAATACGATGCTTGGTTTGTGGAGGAGTTGAACTCATCCATTTAGTAAAATATTGTATAGGAGAAGTTATCCATTTGTAACGTCTCGCAATAGTAGTGGTGCTCTTGTTAGCAAAATTGAGTCCCATGCTAGAAGAGCACGTGGGAAACTCAATAGAAGAGATGTGAATGGAGTAAGACTTGCCTAAATGCGGAACCTCTTGACATATGATTCTACGTCTTCTCTGGGCTCCTGCTTTAACTCCATCAGAGTTCGAAATTCCCCCAAGTAGCATATGCATGGATCATCTACCAAGTCATATGGATTAAGATTTTCTTTATCATAGAGGTATGCCAATGGAGATATTTTGTCAGCAATTACCCTCTCAGCGTGTAGCCATGCTCGTCCAAGGATCATGTTGTATCCTGGGTCTCCGTTGATTATGTAAAAATAAGTTTTTGTCCAGGTAGAACCCATCTTCATCTTTAGACTGATGTGTCCATAGGAATTCTTGGACTTTCCTTCATGGTTCCTGATTGATATAGGAACATGAGTAGCCTCTTGTCGAGTGATTCCAGCGTCTCAGAGTGTCTTGAGAGTGATGATGTTGACGGTTGCGCCAGCATTAATCAGTGTTTCTTCCAAATTAATTTCCTTTGAGATTGACTGTGGCGAGTAGTCCCCAGTCGTACAACTCTTTGTATAGGACTGGTGATTCAAGAGGTACTTTCGGGAAAGATAGGCGCTTTCCAAACACAACATGTTTGAGCACGGTGAAAATATCTTTCCGTTGTGCTTTCGATAAGTAAAACAACTCACGTAGATGGTTTATCAAGGATTGAATTTCTTCCTTGACCTTCAGATAAAGTGAATGATTTGACTGGGAGAGGGTTTCTGTGTACTCCTTCAGTCCCCAAGTATAGTTCACCAGATTCAACCTTCTCTGTGAAGATGTGCTTCAGACCGTTGGACTCACTTATTGGGTGATTGACAAATCTATGGAAGCGGCAGTACTTAGGATCTCCCATCTCCTCTTCAATCGGTGGTCGTCTAACAGGAGGTAGCTTGATTGCACCGTTTTAAATTCATATTTCCAATAACTCAATTACTTCTTCTATTGGAAGAGGAAATTTTTCTGGCCGCTTGAGCATCTCTCGCATGTTGTTGTTGTTGTCGTTGATCCGGAACTGGTGCAATTCAGGTTTGATTTTCTCTTCACGAAATTTGTGCTTGTTGTGCTAGAGGTGGTTCTGGTGCTGCACGTTTGGGTTGTTGCTCCTTTAGAGAGGAGGATTTCCTTTTGCTTTCTTCAGTAACAACGCTAACAAAAGGTCGAAGGTTATATTACTTGTTGACGAGACGCATGTTGCTATGAGTCTCACGCGGCTCTTTGACTTTGATGGGTTTGGCCCTTTCTAGCAAGGAAGGTGCCATGGTAGAAAGCGTTTTGATGCTTCGTGAAGTTCTGAAAAGGTTTGGAAGAGTAGGTTTTCCAATAATGCTCTGTAGAAGGGAATCATCCCATTGATGCAAAATTCCACAAGTTGTTGTTCAGTGACGTTTGGATCATGGGAATCCGAGGATTGGACTTTGAACATTTTCATATAATCATCAGGATGCTCGTTGCTCCTTTGGAATACCATTCCTAGATCAGAGAGGGTGAGCTGTTCTGACAAAAAAAATTATTTCCTGTAAAAGGAATTAACCATTTCATACCGACTAGTAATGCTCCCTAGTGCGATATTATTGTACCATGTATATGCTTTGTCTGACAGAGACTTCGAAAATTCCTTCAGATGGAGGACATGATTGTACCCATGTTCTCCTAGTCATTCGTGGAATCGTGAAACGTATTCTCGTACATTGCCGGTTTCGTCGTACAACTATTACGTTAGAGAAGTGTATCCCTTGGGAAGTGGGACCCTCTGCACATCAAGAGGATATGGAGTTTGGTGTCGGTGGACAAAGAATGAATTTTCTTTTCCACATTGTAGATTCTTCATACGATGTTTGTTTTTAACGATCAGCTCCAATTCGGAATCGAGAAATCGCTGGATACATCCTTTAATGGAAGGATTAAGTTTTGAGCTTGTTTCAGTTTTTAAATGGAGCAAACAGTAACCAATGGTGTGATTGATTCAGGTGATGATAATGGTATTCCTACCAATAAATTAACTAGGATACTCAAAAGAGAATTGCTCTAACCATGGAAGAGATGTTTAATTGGTAAAGTGGTTGTTTAGACCATGGATACATGTTTGTCTCATTTAAAATTAATGAACTTTGGAAACCAAAAGGTAAGTTGTTGATTATTGATTTAGGACACGACTATTTTTGTTTAAATTTGAAAATTCTTTTTATTACAAACCTGCGTTGCTTGAGGGTCCTTGGTTTGTTGGTGGTCATTACCTTTCTCTTCGGAGATGGACCCCAAATTTTAATGCTTACGAAGCTTCGGTTTGTCAATCTGTTGTTTGGGTGAGATTGCCTGAACTACCTTTGGACACTACACCATTTTTTTTTAAATTAGCAACTAAAATTCGTAACAGCCCAGCAGCCGTTACGAAGACGTCATAACAGGCAAGTACAGTTACGAATTTTTTCATTATTCGTAACATGAGTTAGCCATTACGAATCGTAACATGCAAAAAATTTACTTGTGCTATCTGCATGCTCGGTAACACTAGGGTGATAAAAGAAGGGTTTTGTTTACACCCAGATTAGAATCAACTATAGGATATTTCTTCCCCGTATCTATCTAACCCTAAGTTGCATATCTTCTTCTTCTTTCATTTCTTTATTCACAGCCTCCATCGCTCCTTCATCTATTCTTTTCTCTTCTCCATAACCCATCACCATGAATTATCTTAGATAAGAACTGAAAATCATGTTTATGTTCTTCAGAAGATGTAGGAGTTCGAAAATTATTCAAGCAATCAGATCTTGAACAAAAGAAAATAAAAAAGTTCGGAGAAAAAGAGAATAAAACCCAATATCCTTTCGTGAGAAACAAATCGATGTTAACTGGAATCGAACCAAGGAGGAGAAAGGAGAAGAAAAATTGAACGATTAAGTGACTGAAGCTGAATGTGTATCTAACAAGAGTATCATCGAGTTAAAAGTTTATTTGGGAATGGATTCGGTGAAAAGGTATCGTAAACTACTAAACCCTAACTGTTGTTTTGTCATTTTAATTACTGCATGTCTATATTTGTTTGTATCAAAGATGATACTCTGTGAGATTTTGTTATGTTTTGGGTACATTAAACCCTAAAAAACAAAACCCTTTTTTTATCTTGGATCAAGCAGTATTTGTTTGTTACTGTTGCGGTTTTGTCTGATTTTATTATGTTATTCTTTGTTTATATTTTAGGGATTTTGTGAAAGAACCACAGATGAACATCATGGTGAAGGTTAATTGGAATTGGGAATTTGTTGAATTCCAAAATGAGGTATATAATTCTGAATTAATTGGTTAGTAGATCACTCTAATTTGATTGTCAATATTTTTTTCTCTGATTTGATTAATTGGGAATCAAAGGCGATTCACTCGGCTGAACAACTCCAGGAGCATTTTAGTTGTTATTTGTGATTTGCAAGGATAAATTTATGTCTAGAAGAAGATTTAGCATGCAGTTTAAATTGTGGATCTAGTAGGAGTTGTAATTTTGACTGTTTTATTTGGTTTTGCAGCCATGGTGCGAAAATAAATTCAGGACGAAACTGATAGAATTACAGGGAAATCCAAAGAGATATCACCTGTTCTTATTCAAGAGATATCTCCCTTCTTCTATGTATCAAGAAATTATTATGTCTTCGAGTAGGGCAGCTTGATTTGGCTACATAATGGGTGAGGAATATCCGTGGTGGTATTTGTTTTTCTTTATATCTGAAAAAGGTGAGGATAGTGCTTATAGCCTTATATTAAAAGATTAGCCATTTAGTCTGGAATGGAAGCAATAGAGACAATTAAAATAATAAAGAAGACTTAATATCTAGAACAATCATAGATTCCCATCACTCGTATCTTGGTTCCTGTGCAGGTGTGCTATGTGTTGTGATGGTCTGCCTGCTTGCTTCCACTAGATTCGGACTGCTCCATACCAAACATGGTAACTCTTTGTGGAAGCAATTTTATATGATTTCCATAATCTGATTTGACTCTACCACTTCATTCGTGTCTTTTGATTGTTTTGTTTTGTTGTGGTCACATCCTGCAGAACTATACAAGATGGTTTGTGAAACCAATGAAACAGATCTTAATATCCATATTCCTGCTGTCATGTTCCCACAAGATGCTGGCTTGTTTTTGGAGTTGAGTATGAAAAACACTTCTAAAGGTAAACTTCTCCTTATTTCTTAATTTCAAAAGTATCTAGTCTGTTATTTGATGTTCCATTCGGTTCAACATTTAGTCTTAACTTGTTAGTTATATCAAATCATTCTAACTGTTCAAGTTGTTTTGCAGTTGTTGCGCAGCTATATTCTTCTATGGTGAAATGAATCACCATTCGCCGAAGTTAATATTTTATGTTTCAGTTGGGACTTCATCTATGCTTAATATGTTATGGCTGCTGGATATCACCATCACTTAATGGTTTGGCAGGTACTTTTTGTGTACATTGCTTTGTCCCCTGTTAAATAACTCCCAATCGCATGATAGAATTTGTTTTCCAATGGTAGACAATCACTGAGATGCCATATAATTGAGTTAAAGCTTTATTTTACAATGACTCATTTTATTTCATAAACTATAACTATATCAGTGATACAAAAAGGATCCCTAATGCTGCCATTTCTGTTTCTGATTAGGTCATTGAGTATCGGTGGAGCAGGTGAGGCGAAGTATTGGAGACTGGAGAGAGAAACATTACGCAAGAGAAGGCAAAGACTGTTATACGAGTTTTGTGTTTATTAGTTTTATCTTATATGCTCTTAAAACATTGTATGAGCTTTAAGCCACACATAAGCTAGGAATTCTCTTTAGTATTTAAACAAATATTGTATAACCTCAAAACTTGTGAACTCTCTTAAGTTGTTGTTGTTGAAAGAATAGTATAAGTTATTGTTGTTGAATGTGAGGATAGAATCTGGTTAGATTGAGTGAAACATTTATGCAGGTAATTTTTGTTTATTAGTTTTATCTTATATGCTCTTAAAACATTGTATGAGCTTTAAGCCACACATAAGCTAGGAATTCTCTTAAAATATTGTATTACCTCAAAACTTGTGAACTCTCTTAAGTTGTTGTTGTTGAAAGAATAGTATAAGTTATTGTTGTTGAATGTGATAGAATCTGGTTAGATTGACTGAAACATTTATGCAGGTAATTTTTGTTTATTAGTTTTATCTTATATGCTCTTAAAACATTGTATAAGCTTTAAGCCACACATAAGCTAGGAATTCTCTTTAGTATTTAAGCAAATATTGTATTACCTCAAAACTTGTGAACTCTCTTAAGTTGTTGTTGTTGAAAGAATAGTATAAGTTATTGTTGTTGAATATGTGATAGAATCTGGTTAGATTGAGTGAAACATTTATGCAGGTAATTTTTGTTTGAATTCCGGCGTATTTCCAGCTGAAAATGAGCTGTCGGTCAATATTGACCTTATCAAAATTAGTCAATATTGACTAATTTTGACCAGGACAATGTTGACTGGCAGTAAAAAAAAATTGTTGTAAAGAAATTCGTAGAGGTTGCTAACCGTTTCAACTGGCAACGTAGTAACGGCTTTAGCTTGTTACAAAATAACACGTAGTAACAGCTCATGGCTGTTACGAGTTTCTTGTTACAAAATAATTTGTAACGGCTTCTGCATGTTACGAATTTCCACGTAGTAACGGCTGAGCGTTGTTACAACCGCCATTTCGAAACCAAATTCGTATCGTCCGGTGGGCCGTTGCAAAAAATTTGTCATACCCCTTTTTGCAATGCACGTTTCCTGTTACAACCCCGATTCGTAACGCTAAGTTTCTAATAGAAAAAATGGTGTAGTGAGAGTACTTCTATAATTTTATCATGTCTAATGTAGGAGAAAAATTAGGTAGATTCAAATATAACCTTATTATGAGAGGGAGATTTGCAAGGGTTTATGTTGAAATTTCCGCTGATAAACCATTGAAAACTGTGTTATTCGAATTGGCAATATTAAGCAAAAGCTTGAATATGAGGGCATAGATATGATATGTTTTAATTATGGTAAGATTACTCATAAAAAAAACAATGTCCTGACATTGTTGGTGTTGCTTCACATGTGCAAAATTCCCATAATGATGGTTTGCAACAGTTGGAGAAGAAGGAGGAATATGCTTATGGACCATATCCCATGGTGACCAACAAACTGCATAGTAAATCCAAACTTAAGGATATTCGACAAGAAAAATTATCTAAAGATCAACATAATGGTGTGACTGAGGTAATAAACAGGTTCACTACCCTATAGGCGAATGACCCTGCTGAAATGTTGACTCCAATGGTGTTAACGAAGTCAAGGCTCAAGTTCCTGCCCAACAGTCCACATTTGAAGCTTAAAAGGCCAGAAATTCTACAATTAAGCATAAAGACAGTTCAGCATGGCAGTTGCAAAAATGTGATATAAATGGAAATTTTAAAGGAAGTGATGCCCAGAGTAAAGAGAATTCGAAATCTGCAACTGTTGAGAAGTTGAAGGGAAAATTTTATGATTACAACAATAATGTGGTCATTAATGAGCGAGAGGAAATGACCCATGGAAATAATATAAATAGGAGTGCAAGTAAGGCCAATGGTCATGACATTTCTCAAATTCTGGAAGATAATGGCAACCAATAATCATTCTCTCAAACATCTTTTCGCAAGTATCTCCAATATTGTTTGTGGAAGAATGGTTGGTAGATGATCTAATGTTGAATAGAGCTCAAGCAGAACTGAATGTTATGCAAGAGACACTAACGAACTGATTTTAGAACAACTTTCATTAACATATCAAGTTTTCAGGTTGATAGGGAAGTAAGGGAATTGCAAAGTCAGTTGAGAAGCATGTTGCCTCAACTAGTACATGCGCCAAAGGAAGTGAACATCAATGAGTTTTAGACAGAGTGAGAAGAGTTTTGATCCCAATCAAGATTACACTTTAAATAGGCAACACTAGCAGCCGGCAGAATTTCTAAACGAAGAGAGGAAAGAGCCAGATTGCGTGTTAAAGAAGCGGCAAGAGGAAACAATTCTAGAAGCAGTAATGGCATCATTAGTAGAGAAACATGCAGTAATAAGAATCCCAAGAGGTCCTTGTCAGTTCGGGATGATGAAAACTACCAGGTGGGATTTGGAAGAAATCAATCAGAGAATTTTCAAGACGAGATTCACTCCAATGGTGGAATTGAATCTTATGCTAATGAGAAGCAGGGTGGAGGAGCCATAATCTAAAAGCCTTTTTGGTACGCCCCTAGTTCTTATCTATTAGAAACTTTTGATATGAAGATCATTGTGTGGAATTGTGAAGGGGTCACAAGGGCTTCTTTTGTTAGAGTAATGAAGAATTTGATTAAGAAGCACAAATATTTTATACTGATTCCATTATTGTCGACCCCGAAGGATTCATGCGTTTGCGATTGTTAGTCGTCTTGGGTATACTGATTCCATTATTGTCGACCCCGAAGGATTCTCCGGTGGGCTATGTCTTTTGTGGAACTCTGCTGATATTGATGTTCAAGCTATGTTTGAATCAAGGTGGTCGATTCATGCGGTTGTCACAACTAAATTTCATAAACCATGGGTGTTTTCTTCTGTTTATGCTAGTACTAATAAAAATTGTAGAAAGAAAGTATGGGATCAATGCAATCGATTTTTAAAGTTCCAAACGATAGTTGTATGGTTATGGGGGATTTGAATACTTTAAGTTCTGGTCAAGAGAAAAGAGGTGGAAGAAATCCAACTAATAGTCAGTTAAGTGATCGGAATTTTGTTGTGAAAAATTGTAGATTGTTGGACTTGGGAGCTAACGGGCCGAGATGGACTTAGAGCAACAAAAGAGTGGTCTTAGAATACATAAAGGAGAGGCTTAACAGGGTTCCGGTGAATCCTCAATTTTGCAACAGGTTCGACAAAGCTCAGGTACTACATCTTCCTTATTATAATTCTGATCATAGGATATTTCTTATTGACCTTAACCCTAAAAAGTCTTTTAAACCAAAGCCATATAAATTAAAAGCTATATGGGATGAAGATACTAGGTTTAGCGATGTGGTCAGGGATACTTGGTCTTTATATGATGAGGGAACAAGTTCTTGGCAGTTTTTCAACAATGTTGGAAAACTGCAGAAGGATTCTAAATTATGGAATAAGAATGTCCTTGGGAGTCTCTAAAGGGATATTGATCATCCACATCAGAACTTATCTAATGCTCAATTAAATTATTATGTGAGTCCTTCTTTAGAGATAAGTGTCATATGACAAATTGTCTTGAATATCTTCGAATGTTAAGGCTTGAAGAGATTTTTTGGAAACAAAAATCTCGTGTAGATTGGATTAGAGAGGGTGACTCCATTACTAATTAAATTCTTCCATACTTTGACTATGATTAAAAGAAGTAGGAATTCTATAATATGCATGCATTAAGGATGATAGGGGAAAGTGGTTAGAAAATGATAAGGAAATTGAAAATCATATAGTCATCCATTTTTGTAATTTGTTTTAATCTACTGATGCTTATATGGATCATGATGAAATTGCCTCCCATTTTCCTAGTATCATAACTGATTGTGAAAATGATAGATTGGTTTCTCCGATGGAAAAGTTAGAGATTAAAAAAGTTATGAATCACCTAGGGACTCACAAAGCCCCAGGCCACAATGGCTTACAAAGATTTTTCTTTAGGAAGTACTGTAACCATGTGGTTCCTTGTGTTATTGAGCTTACTAATGAATTTTTCCAGTTTAGTTATCTTGATAAAAGGTTAAATAAAACTTTCATAGCCTTAATCCCAAAAAAGAATAGTCATATTAACATAAAGGACTACAAACCGATGAGTTTGTGCAACGATGAGTCATGTTACTAGAAGAGCTTTGATTATCTCTCACTCCCTTTATGTTGATGATAGTATAATCGTATTTAAATCTAATTACAAAAATGCTTGTAACTTGAGATTGATTGTCGATAGTAATTGGTCTGGGAAAATGATTAATGATTCTAACTCCACTCTTTTAACCTCTTGCAATTTTTCTAGAATTTTATTTTAGGGGTATGGCTAACGCTTTTTAGGGTTATGGCTAACGCTTTAAGGGTTCAAGTGGCAGTCAATGCAGGAAAGTATCTAGGTATCCCACTCCAATGGGGTAGAGTGATTGAAAAAACCTTTTTGATTTATCTGAAAAGATTGAAAACATACTCCAAGGTTGGAAGGTTAGGACATATGGCAGGTAGGTATACTCTTCTTATGTCATATGTTGACTGTTTCCAATCATATTATGTCTATGTCGAATCTCCCTAAAGGTCTATCTGATACGACTAATAGGTTCAGAAGAAAAAAAAAATTATGGTGGTGGGTGGTGTGGGGGTGGGGGGGGCATAGTAAGAAAATACATAACATTAGTTGGAATAAAGTGTGTTGTCCTACTGCTTATAGTGGTGACAATCTCAGAGATTTGGAGTGCAACAATTTGGTTTTGCTTGCGAAAATGGCTTGGAGGATTTTTGAGAACCCTGTTTTTTCTGTTTTAAAAATTCGACAAGCCAAGTACCGTAAAGATAGTGATTTCTGGTCCATCACTAATATGATTGGTTGTTTCTCTTGTTAGAGAGCATAATAAAGGGGAGGATGCAATTAGAGGGTGTTTCAGATGGAGTATTGGCAATGGTGCTGATGTGGATTTTTGGAATGATCCATGTGTCTATAATCTCCATGTTGTTGTTGCCGGTAATGTGGATACTAACATGGTTCAACATTTGCAGGTTAAGGATGTGATTCAAAATATCAAACAGGATCTTAATGGTGTTGATAGTGTCATTTTCCATCACATTGCTGAAAAAATTATAGAAATTCCGATTGGAACCATGAGAAAAGATAGGCATGCTTGGTCTTGAAGCCAGGATGGAAAGTGACGGTTAAAGAAGCTTATAATCACCTTATTCAACTAAGTTTGGTTTTCCTGAGTTTAACTCTAATTGGTTTTTTTTGTGGAAGCTCAAATGTCCACAAAAAATTAAACTTTTTCTTTGGAAGATGTGTCATACTAGATTGAATGTGAATGAACCGTTATATTGCAAGGGTTTAAATGCTCACCCTGGTTGTTGCATATGCAGAAATGATTTTGAAACTATCACCTATTTGTTCTTTGGTTGCAGAGAGGTTTGTCCTATATTGAGGAAGGTTCATAACTGGTTAGGGTTTAGCTTTCAACCAGAGATTATGATTCCTTCTTTTCTAAAAACTTTATGTAATTTTAAGGGACACATTGGCAATATCAATTGGATTTATATTCTTCCTTTTATTTTGTGGAACATTTGGAAAGGCAGGAATAACTTGGTCATTAGAAATCATAATTTTAATGCTAATTGGTTGTTGGCTATTTCTATTAGAGATGTTAGAGAATTTGTGATTTTGAATAATGGTATGGTAGGTATTAAACTGCCGGTGCAAGAACTGTTGTTACCTTGGCTACCAAGTAATGGTTTTTGTAAGTTAAACTCTGATGGATCCTCTAATGGGTTTAAACTTGCAGGTGTTGGAGGAGTTATTCGTGAAGATAGTGGAGATTTATTGCGTCCTACATCAAGCACATATTCAAGAATGATAACCACTTGGCTGAGTTATGGGCGGTTCGTGATGGCATTAAGCTGGGTAGTGGATCTTGGCATTATAAAACTGGAAGTAGAGAGTGATTTTATTTACATTGTTCAACTGTGCAAGTCTGAAGCCAAACATAGCTGGTACTTGCAAATCTTAATTGATGATATTTCGGAGATGAAGAAATCCTTTGAAGAGTTGTGAATAAACCACAGATATAGAGGTTCAAACTGTGATGCTGATATTCTTGTAAAGATGGCTGCTGTTAGAGAGTTATAAGGAATATGGATTTCTAATTCACCTGAGTGTTTAGTGAGAGTATTTTACGATGACGGAATTGAGAGAACTTTATCTCGAGTTATTTTTTGTTCGTTGTTGAACTTATGTTTTGTTTATCAGGAAAAAAAAAAAATAGGGTTGACATAAGGATTACTAAACTTTGCGTACAAGTTTGTATTATGTATTTATTTTATCTTTCTTAGGATTTTCATTTTCGTCTTAAAACATATTGATGTTCAAGATTTCTTGCATAACAGAGCGCGTGAAATGTTAACTTAGGTATTCCACAAAAAATTTTGAGTGCAGTTAATTAAATCTGCGACAAATGTTAGCTTAGGTATTTGCGGAATACTCTATTGAAAGAGGGACTTATCTAAGCTGGGTATCCATAAGTCATGTTAAATATTAACATTTTTTTTGTCTCCAACTTTCCATATGCTATATCGTTTTACCTGATCAGGACCTTTGCCTTTGCAAATCAAACATCCATAAATAGAGATTATAATACTAAGAGCAAAAAGAAATCCTAAAACATTTTTGCTTAACCAGTTGAACCTGTAAGGAGCCTGGTTCATTTACTAGTCTCCATATTACTTTAGTGAATAATAAATTTTATTCGCATTTCAAAAACCCGTTCATTCTTACAAGATGGGTTTACAAAGAAAATCTCATGACTTATATAAAAACCTTTAGAATCTATCTTTTTTTCCCGCCAGAAATGTGTTTGTATTTTATTTTTTTTAGTTGGATAGATATTATTAAAAGATACATTTTATGTATAAACTCTACTAAAGGTGATTTAAGATAAACTCATTATATTAAAAGTTATTTATATATTTAACAATGATTATAATTTTTTTTTCTGATTGATGTGCCGACTTGGAATTTATTTAATAAATGATTTTTCTTACTTTTTTTAGACAATCGATATATTTTAATTTATTTAAATCAAAATAGTGATTACATGTTCGCTTATAAAAATAACAAAAACACCAAAATACAAGATAATTAAAACCCTAATACAAATAAAGATATCAATTACAAGTAGATCGCGAAGAGAAAGAGCAATAAACTGTAAAGATATCAACTTTTTATTTATGTAGAAGGGAGAGATGATGGTAGATTTCGGAATCAATTCCAACCATTTAATCTGATTTTATTCTTCTTTGATAAGAGATGTTCCTAAACGAAAAAAGTATTTTGCCCATAAATTTGTAGATCCAAACGAACTGTATATCCTAAATCCCTTGGGTATGGATTCAAAGCGACATCATATTACATCGTTGATGTTTTTGAATCGAGAATAACAAGCCACGAACCAACCATTGAAGTTTAAAAAACTCGGCCCAAAACGACGAAGAAAAATCGTCCCAAAATGATGAAGACATAAAAAGACATAAAAAACGATATAAAAATATCTTATTCAACTAACTATTTCTTTAAATTTAAAAAGAATAAAAATTTTAAAGGACCAAATCTGAGTAAAAAAAGGCAGCTCTAGGGTGTTTTTTCAGAAGAGTAAAAAAAGACAGTTCTAGGGTGTTTTTTCAGAAGAGGAAGAGAAGAGAGAGAAGGGTTTTAATAAAGGACTTGACTACGAGAATATGTATGCTATAAAGGACTACTAACTCAACAACAAGAAATAAAAAGTAAGGACATGATTTTGAACTAATAAAATGACCAGACCCAATTTTGTCTGTTTGTTTCTTCGTTCAATTAGTACTACTTGTACACGAAACCGTTTCCTACCTCCACTACTACAAATATCAGAATCACTACTACTCTCTCTCTCTTTCTTCTTCGCTCTCAAAATTCGAATTCAGAAAAATCCTTCAAACAGTTTCAGAGAGAGCGAAATGTCACTTAGACCACCAACTACGACGTTTGGAGGTGGTGCCGAAAGAAGGGAGATGATGAGGAAAAAATGGTATAAAAATGTAGTGGATGTTGAAGGCGGAAGAAGAAGAAGAGAAGAGAATATGGTTGATATCCGGAAGAGCAAAAGAGAAGATAATCTTAACAAGAAACGAAGACAACGACGACCTTCTATTCTTACTACTTCTTCTTTTTGTGGTTTTCGTTCTGATGGTAATCTACAACAAGATGATCAAGGTCATGCGATTACTGATCGTGATAATCAGGTAAAATTTGTTCAAGTCACGATGTTATTTCTCTTCAGAGATTAGAACTTCAAACTGATGATTGTGATTTTACATTTGCTCTGCTTTTCGTTTCTGGTTTGAGTCTCATTATGGTGATGTTTTGGAATCAAAGTATCTCAGATGGTGAAAAAACACGAGTTGGTATTTTAAAAGAGTCTCAGGGCTTTTTTGAAGGAATTATAACTTTACATGAAATAATTTGGATTTTAATGATTTTTGATTTAAATTGTATGGATAAATTTGTCTATATTTGAGTGAGAAATTGAAGAATTAGGAGATCAATTAGGTCATCAATATGTGAATGTGGTATTAGTGCTGATTAAGTTCTGATTCTGTGGATTATGTTGAGAAATTAGGTATCAGGAAGTATTTTTCATGTTGGTATAAGATTTCTTACTTTAAAATCTCTGGACTAAAATGTGAAATGGTTTTCCTAATTGGATTTTTGATGTTTTATAACTTCATTACTTACTTATTAGGATGTTTAAAATACTGGGATGAGTTCCTAATAACACAGAGGCACTGGCTTACTGCACTCGTGTAACAGGTTTAGTCTCTTAGTGTGTAAATGATTTTGGTGTCCATGGCGCTGTCCTTTAAGCATTGTTCGTCTTGGTTATTATAAACCTTGTTGTGTTGGTCTGTTGTAACTCCTAAAATTGGTTGCATATGCAAATTGCGGTCCAATGTTGTGTAATTATTGGATGTGATCAATCTTTTAGAGAATTTGTGGTGCTTAAAGAGTATATGTTTCGTTGCTGCAGTCGGATTGAGGTAAGTGCACTCATGATCTTTCATTTTGCTAATTGAATGACTTGTTTTCTGTTGAAAGCAAGTAAAAATCTGAGCAATGATAGAAGACGTATGGTCTGATTGTCCAGAAGCACAGTTGGAGTCGACCACTGCATATAGGAAGCTTTTATCGCTTGGTATGTAACTTTAAGATAAAATTCTATACAAGTTGTATCCCATTTTATTCTTTCACAACCTACTCACTTGCTTCATGGGTTTAAATCTGATTTACATATATATGCAGAGTGTGATCCACCGATTGATGAGGTAGTTAGAGCAGGTGTTGTTCCACGGTTCGTGGAATTTCTTGCAAGGCACGATATGCCTCAACTCCAAGTATGAACCACTACATGGATTTCTTCTTTAACTAGCTTATTCTAACCGATGCAAATTTGTTATCTACCCTTGTCTAAAGCTTATTTATTTGTTCCGAGCAGTTTGAGGCAGCTTGGGCTTTGACAAATGTTGCATCAGGCACTTCGGAGCATACACTAACTTTGATTAACCATGGTGCTGTTCCAGTGCTTGTGAAAATTCTTAGCTCTGGAAGTGCTGATGTTTGTGAACAGGTCTATATCCATATCTTAGTTTTTTACTATAAACCTACTTCTTAATCATGGATCCAGAAATTATACAGGGCCAATTTGGTTTTTGTTTCATATATAATCAACAGGCTGTGTGGGCATTGGGTAACGTTGCTGGTGACTCGGTAAGCTGTAGAGATTTTGTTCTTTCTCATGGTCCACTGTTGCCACTGCTATCTCAGTTTGAAAAGCCCTCAAAACAATCTATGTTGAGGACTGCTACATGGACTTTATCCAACTTATGTCGCGGCGAGCCAGCAGTCCCATTTGAGCAGGTGATGGGGGCAGTTGTTGAGTTCTTTGCTTGTCCTAACTCGGTGCCTACGTTTAGTATTGATTACTTTCTTTACATGTATCTTTAGCTGTTGTTTTTTCTTCACTTTGATCAGGTCAAGCTTGTTTTGCCAGCTCTTCAGAACCTTATCCACTCAACTGATGAAGAAGTTCTTACATCTGCTTGCCGGGCACTGTCATATATCTCTAATGACACAAATGACAAAATCCAGGCTATGATTGAGGCGGGAGTCTGTCCAAGACTTGTGGGTCTTTTACTGTAAGAGAATCTATTTTGAAACACATACTCCTTTTGTGAAACAAGAATCTGTGAGCTAGCCATTGAAGTGGTTGTTCTAAGAAATTCGTTCTTTTGTGCTTCCTCTTTGGCTACTACCGATACGATTACTTTTCTCAGTCATCCATCTCCTACAGTTTATACACCATCTCTTCGAACCATTGGAAACATGGTTACGGGTGATGATGAACAAACTCAGGTAATTATCAAAGGTCTATGGTGCTACAACTTGATCTGGGAGTCTTGATTACAGTTGATTTGTTGGATACTGTCTTAGTTTAATTTTATTTCATCTGATGGTAGAAGGCCTTTCAAACTGTGTTTGCCAGTTCAAAGCTTGTCAAATTATGTGTCTGTGTGTTTGTGTGCATTTGGTGGCATGCTCCTGTAGCATCTCTTTTTGACCTTTTTTGTTTGTTTGCTTAGAGAGTATGGCCTAATCTTTTTGACCATTTTGTTTGTTTTCAGGTCGTAATTGACAATCAAGTGCTATCTTGTTTCCATCAACTTCTGACTAAAAATTACAGTAAGAACGTTAAGAGAGAAACCTGCTGGGCCATCTCAAATATCACTGCGGGAAATGTTGATCAGATACAGGTCAAGTCACTCTTACTCCTGTATCTGGTTTTACCCATTTGGCATTTTCAAGATACATCCGTTATGCATATATGAATGCCGAAGGATTTTATGATTGCTTTCAACTTATGCTTGTCCATATAACACTAATTTTTATTCAGTAGAAATGTTTTGTTTACAAGTAGCACGTTAATTTTGGGATCAAATGATACACAGCCTATTCATAGTTATATATATATAGTAGTCGTGGTATATAACATTGTCAGTAATAAAACTTAGATCGACATGCATATGGAACAGGCGGTTATTAAAGCGAATATCATTGGACCTGTAGTGAATCTTCTCCGGCATGAAGAATTTGAGATCAAGAAGGAAGCTGCTTGGTCTATCACCAATGCTTCCTCTGGAGCAGTAGCTGAGCAAATCCGGTATGAACTTCTGTTCCTCATTCTTTTATATACCCAATTGACCAGATACACATCAAACTATAACTGCATCAGTGTCAATAAGAACAGCAAAAGTGATTTAGGCTAATATTGTTCTGGGTGGAGCCCAAAATAATTCTCAAAGACTTCGAAAAACCTTTATCACTTGATCCTTCCCAACACATTTATGAACTTCCTCTGGAACTACACCTGAGAGGAGCAGGGTGATCTTGCGTTAATGCACAGGTTCAGTCAAGGAGAATATGTCTCATAAAGTGTTCTTTGATGGCATGTGTCCATCAAGGTAAGCATACCGATAGACAAAGGGAGGGAAACGTTGAACATTTTGTACGTCACATTATCTTGATTGACCTCCAATTGTCTGACAGCTAATTATAACAATTTTTTCCCTGTAGATATCTGGTGGAGCAAGGATGCATAAACCCACTCTGTGATCTTTTGACATGCACAGATTCTAGAACTGTGATGGTATGCCTAAAAGGCCTTGAGAACATCCTGAGGGTTGGTGAATCTGATAACAAGTTGGGAAAGACTAATGAGGACAATATCTATGCACAGATGATTGATGATTGTGGAGGTTTAGATAAAATTGAAGCTCTACAAAGCCATGACAATAATGATATTTACGAGATGTCTGTCCATATCTTAGAGACATACTGGTGTAAGGATGAGGAAGATGATATTCAAAGATAGATTTGAATTTGGAACACTCCCCGAACCTCTTCGGCAATGCATCGGATTCCCCCCACCAGGCTTCTTGTCTAGCAAACATGCAGTCTAGTAAGGGCATAGTAGCTTTGTTTTCGTACTATATTTCCTTGATAATATTTTTGGTCTACTGTGCTCATCTTACAACTAAATCTGTTCTAATTTCTAGTTTCACATTTAGTTGTACTTGCAACTTTTAGGGAGAAAATATGTCCAATTTGATTGGTTATATCACACACACTTAATGGTTTTGTCTGGACAACTCATACTGTCATACATATTCAGCGTTACATATAGGTTGATCATATTGGATGCACACTGATCATGCATTATTGGATCGAAGTACAATGTAAATTTTGTGAAACGATTATAGGAGCTTCACATTAACAAAAGATTCATATGTTTCTCTTTAAATTCTTACTGACAGGTGCTGCTTATTTGCTACTATGAATTCAACGATAACAGTAAGATCTTGTCATTTCACTTGATATCTTAACTTGTCTGCAACCAAATCCAGTTATTTATGCAGTTCTTTATTCACACTCATAGGATGCCATAGACGATGGAGAATGAAATCTTACAGTAAAGTGCTCGTACAAGGGCTGTATTATGTCAAATGCACACTGTAAATATAAGCCCCTTTCATTTTTTCTTCTTTTTTTTCTCACCAGTATTAAATTGTCCCCAATATAGATCCTATGGACTAGGACTGGGATGATGTGCCTAGAGGGCGCCCCTTGGGCCATCAACAGACTCACTTGACTGGTCAAACTTGGTTTAAGAGAGTGCACAAAATCTAGCTTGTAATTTTTTAACAAATGAAGCGAAATTCTCATATCCAAGAGGTCATCTCAAACATCTTATTGATTGCATATAGATTGATCATACACGATGTATATTCACCATGCTTTGTTGGATCGAAGGAACAATGTAAATTTGCTGAAACGATTACAGAAAGCTTCACATTCACATACAATTCATGCATCTATCTTTAAATTCTTACGACAACTTTTGCTTAATTGTTACTATTATGCTATCGCTAAGATCTTGTCACTTCACTTGATATGTTAATGTGGTCGTCCTTTTGTTAAGCTTTCGTAGAGATCGTTGATTTCCACCTGCATTAGTTTTTAGTAGTTTCCCTTATTGGCAGATGAAAGAACAGATTTTAAATAGGTCCTTGGATAAGGTCAAGAAAGTGTTCTAGTCACCTGATAGTGTTTGAGTAGTTGATTTCTTTTCTTTTTCATGGTTGGAGTCACCAAATCTCTCTCAACATCGAATGGTAGAGGGTCCAAAATAACTCCTTTGATATACTCGAAACCTCTCAGCTGGTTAGAGCAACACATAAACAAAGGCAAGATTTTTAAAGGAGAAACAAAATGCACCCGGTTCCAATAGTGTATGTGTCGATGGGTATGGAAATTGTACCTTCTTTTTCTCGGCTGTGTACTTTAGCTGTACGAGAATGTGATTTCGCAGATCGTCGAGCAAACATAGTTCAGAGACAGAACCTGTATGGCCATTTAAACTTGCCCAAGTCTTAGTATTTGCTACATTTGGTACAACCACTGCTACCAGCATCGACTTAAAGCTGTCTCCGTATACCCAGATCTGGAAAGGATGCGCACAAAGGAGATTAAATACTGAAATGTCTTGTTTAACAACTCTAGAATTGGTAGAACAAATAATGCTCACATCTTCAATAATTGGGATAAACGAATAGACTTTCTCTAGATATTCCACAGCGACGTACTCTCCTTGGGAGAGTTTAAAGATATTCTTCTTTCTATCAATTATTTTCAAAGCTCCATTTGGTAGTATTTCGCCTATGTCCCCTGTTAAGATACGATAAATGATAAAAAAAAATTAGAGCTTTTCTGATGGGGAAAATGTCTTAAACAGAAAAAGAAAATGTTTAACCTGTATGAAACCATCCATCTCGAAAGGCTTCCTTCGTCAGCTCAGGGTTTTTGTGGTATCCTGAAAAAACTGTTCTTCCTCTCACACATACCTCTCCGCACGGAGGGTTACCGAGTGGATTGTAACCCATTTCTGGGACCTCCTTTAGGCGTACCTCGGAAAATACCGAGGGAACACCAACTGTTCCAGCCATTGACATTTCATCTGGAAATCCAATTGTACTCAGCCCACAAGTTTCTGTCAATCCTAAATACAGCAATAGAAATCTATGTAAGGCTATTATGCTGGTAAACCAAAACCTGCATTTGCATATGGTTTGTGTGTTTCTTGCAAAATACTGAAAGCAGGGATGTCTTACCATAGCCTTGGACAAAAAAAGCACAGCTTGTAATTCTCAAGAATTCTTCCAGTTCAATACTCAAGGGAGCACCTCCTGATATTATTAGGCGTACTCGACCACCTAATTTAGCCTTAACCTACACGGACAGCAGCATCAATATAAAGTTAAGAGACAGAAAACATTAGGTGAACTAAATATAGAGTTTTCAAACACAGAAAATTTTCTGGGGTAGCAAGGAAAGTAGGATTTACGAATTCGGACCTTACGGAATGCTAGTAAGTCTGACAGTGGAGACGCAAATTTGTGTTTGTATCCCGTATTCATCCATCCGAGCTTGCTGTATTGTGGAATGAAGACATGTGACGTTAACATTGCCCAAGGAAAATGAACTTCTACCTAAAAAAATAAATACCTAAAGGGTACACAACTTACTATTTATAAAGAAGGTAAAAAATCTTCCTTCTTAATGGTCTAAGTTCTTGTAATGCCTTCACAACACCTGAAAGATGGTCAATGCATACACATTTAAAATTTTCGTTCTCGTGTTTTGGAATAACCTTGCACTATTACTAAATGAGACTGTCAATGTGAAGTATGTTTGACTGTTCGTGCCTTCATGAACCCTTTCGAAAACTCTTGGCACACCAGCGAAGAATGTTGGCTTTAGCTCCATCAGATCTTCCACCAACGCATCGAGATCCTTTATCCAAGTAATTGGCTTAGAAGTGTTCACCTATAATAAGAAAGGATAGTGAGCTAAAGTAGCATATATACCCCGTGAAAGTAGCCAACTGAAGCACCCGCGTGTAAAAAGTATTCTTCGATCATTCGATCCAGGATATGTGCAAGCGGAAGGAATGAGAGATACACATCATCCACAGTCATCTAAGGATATCCATGAAAACAACATGAGATTTCTTGATATAACTTATAATAAATAACTCGAAAGACACAGTAAAACCAAAAGGTATCTGGAAAATGAATCACCTTGTCTTCAAATTGTGCCAAGAACAAATCAACTCCTTGTACATACATTGCGGTGTTCTCATGAGTCAAAACAACACCTTTTGGATCACCACTAGTGCCGCTTGTGTACATTATTGTGCATATATTGAAAGACTGAGGTGGACAAGGTTCTACTGGATTTTCTTTACCCTGATCAAATAGAAACCCGTGAAAAATAAGCGAAATGGGGGATCTTTAAGACTAGCAATGCAAATCAACATTCACAATAACATCGAAGCAGAGGATTGAGAAGCTAACCATTTGAACAAACTCATTCCAGGAATACGGTTTCATGTCAATGTTAACTGCATCATGTTTCTGTTCCTCCGTGAATGAGGTAAAACAAACAATCACTGAGACCACAATGGTACAATCACAGTTAGAAGCAGAGCCGTATGACAATTGAAGAAAAACCAAATTCTCTCGCTCGCATACTTTAATGGGCATAAATGCTTACATTTTAATCTTTTGGCGGATTTGCATTCCGAATTTAAAAGCTGAAAGAAGAAAGTATACCAATTAGTAATGCAAATCACTGAAAACATCTATTCTGTAAGAAGTTAATTATACAAATAGATCAAATTATGTAGAGGTTTCTACTTGTTTCGCTTTCTTATCTTGGACAAAAACATAATCCACTTCGGCATGCTCTATAATATAATCAACAGCTCCAGACCCTTCCACAAGCGAAAGAATACAACATTGGTTAGTTCATTCTACGTAATTTAACCAAACAATCTCATGCTTACAATGAATGCCGCATAACATGATAACAAAATAAGTTACCAAGAGTATCATAGAGAGGGACGCATATTAAACTGTGAGCACAGCAAACCTACACAGCAAGGTTCAAATTCCTTGGTCAACACGGAAACGTTGCAATCAAAAGTAAGCGTAGGAAAGGAGATTCATGAAAAGGGAAGGTAGTAGAGTAATAGACAGACCTCCATAGCGACGATCCACTGGGGGCAGTTTGATCCATATATCCCAATTCGGGCACCCTATGGACATAGATCAATAGATTAACAGAAATTGTCATCAAATTTGATACATGGGTTTGATTTTACAGCATGTCACAAAAAGTACTTTGCAGTAAATGCTTACGGGTTCAGCACCAGATGCTCGTAATGCAGAACCAATATTCAGAACCTCGTCATAGACTTCTTTATATGTTTTCCATGCATAAGGTCCAACCTAAAACGACTAGAACTAGTTACAAATACATAAAATGGAAAAGATAAAGGATCTCACACTTAGTACAACAATATACACTACCTTTCCATCGATAATTTCACGCCATCCAAGCATTCTATTCCCTGGATACTTCTCCACAGAAGTCCTGCACATTAAGACTCTTTTCAAAATCTCAAGCTAATAATTGACTCGTTCATGATCATTCATCAACCCGTTTGCGTTCTCTCAATTTTCTCTTATTTAAAGCATAATTACAAATGTTAAATGTGCAAGAAAACCAAAGACAAAATCTCGTAGAAATCTAATCATGTATACCTGAAAATATCCCAGGAAGTGTTGATGTCAGGATTTTGTGGTAGAATCCCTTCCTTGTCTAGTAAATTCCGATAAATTGGACCAACCGAAGATTGCCCATCTCGTCCTTCGTGGCCACTCTTAACCTGAACAGCAAACTCCTTCATTTCTCTTCTCCTAAATTATGATGTAAACCTGAAAACATCACAAAAGCAAATATACTTGAAGGTCGAAAACAGAATTCACGAAAGAACTCCACTAAAACAGCCCAAAAAAATGCCATTAAGGTGATGCATGACCAGTATTGCAGCCCTGGATAATTCAGCAAACAATACATGACCACCATTAATACACTATAAATAAATAAGGCAGGCTTACTGAAACCGACCCAGAACACATGACTTCAATTACTAAATCATCACAAAAAGATAGAAATCAATCTTTATGAACTTACTAATATGACTAAAATATCAGTCTAGAAAACCTTAAACTACTGGCAACAACAAGATTTCAACTATTATTTTCTTTTGCAATTTTTAAGTAGCTAATAAAGAAGAAAGGAAAGTATAAACAATAAAGTAAGGAACATTACCTAGCCTGGAATTTCTTCTCAAGTATTTTTCGTGGAAGGAGAGAACTTGATGTGCCAAGTTCAGACATATCAGTATTAGTATTAGCAGTAGCAATTATACATACAATGCAATTATATCAGACAACTGACATCTTTCTGTTTTTAATTACTTTGTATCAGTAACATTTTCAAAGTACAGGAACATATTATTATTGGTTCTCTACTCGGTCATAGTTGATCATCTTCATCCAGCATCTCAGGTGCATGATGTATATTTTGTACCGAATAATAATAGTATTGTTGATCTTTGTTTGAATTTGTAACTGAGGAACGGAAAATAGATCGTAATGTTGTTCTCATTCGTGTCAAACTAGAACAGTTTGTAGTGTAGACCGGTTGCCAATGCCAAAAAAAAAATATAAATAAAAAAAGAACAGTCAGTGATTGAAATGTCACACGCCTTTCAAGTTTGGACTGTTAGGTTAATTTTTTATTTAAACTGGAGTCTCTAATGGTCATTCACCAAGGTGGACAAGAACTCAGCTGCCCCCATTAAAATGGTTTTAAGACCAAATGCCGTACGGGAGACAGCAACTACTACCCTATTCAAATGTAGTTCGTGAGTATTAATGAAGCAGTTAAGATTACCATTATCTCCTAGTCCTACATAGTACGTTCAGTATAATTTTGAGGACCAAAATTTCAAAATTATGTCTACTTTGAAATCAACATTCATTCACCATGATAAATTGTTGAAAATTATTGGAGTTCATGGGCCATATAACATGTGATTTTAAATCGGATGATGATTCGACACAAATTACTTGTTCTAATACTATATTAAAATTTATAAGTCTAATTTACCTTAAAAATCAACGTGTAAACTTAGAATTATCCAAACTTTATTAACAGTAGAACCTTAAATTGTTGTACAACGTGGAATTAATAATCCCAACAAAACTGTACTTGTTTACTCTGAATTTCAGATTTTCTTCAAAAAAAAAGTTTCACAAATTAGTATTCTTACATTTTATTTATCCTGTAAAAAAATCATAAAAGCTCACACCTTCAGTGTGTTCCGAGTGAATTCAAAGTTCAAACTAGTGACCTATGGGTATGGAGAGCAAATCTAGTACCTTTAGAAACCCGTCAATTCAATGTGGTTAGAGAAAAAGAGTAGTCAAGTACTACTGCGTCAGAGTTAAAGCTGTATTTGCTACCGCTAAGGAGACCCGCTTGTTAACACCATCTTTTGACACCACTTTACGTCATCTAGATCCCTTTAATAGAAACTTGACACATAAACGTATGAAGTTTTGGTGTCAAAAAATGGGTCTCTTTCGCATTTTCGGTTTGCTACCAAAATAGAAATTAAAGCTTGCATGCTGGCAGGACCTTTAGTGCACAGCTTAGCTAATTAAGTTTTTATTCGTACAATAATGGGCCAATTCTCATTCTACAGGAAGGTAGTTGAAATTACTCAATTTGAACTTAGCTAATCAAGTTTTTCTTTTAAAGCCCAACTAATTCACGTGGAGCTGATAAATGTAGTTGCTAAGTCATGTATTGTACTCCGTATTAATTAAGTACTGAACAATACCAATCCAATACCGTTTTACATTTATCAGAGGTATTTTGGTCATCAAAAACAATAGTACTAAAAAAAATGAGACTTTCTCTCTCATGGTCAGAGCCGGCAGCCCTTAGGCAAGGCTAGGAAAGCCTGACTTCCGGGCATCAAAAGCCTAAGGCAATCAAAAGTCCACCTTTATTAAAAGAATTTTTAATACAAAGTAATTTTCTGAAATTCTTTATTTATAAGAGCATATCCGATTCTTAGGGATTTTGGGTTAAGGTTATTCTTAATGGAGATTTAAATAATAATTTTTTCTGATGAATCAGTTACATACATATAAAATCAAGATAAGACCTTTTTATTTACAACTATCTTTAATCTAAAAGATATTATAATAAATTTGTGTTTAAATTTGTGCAACCCTTAAAAATCAGGGTGCCGTTACGACCTTTTTTATTTGCCCAAATAACGTCAAGTGTTTTTGTTTCGTTTTTTATTCTTGATTTTTTTTTCATCCTAAAATTACGTTTACAAAAGAAAAAGTAAAAAAATCTCAATTTACTAAACCCCGGTAACTCCTCTATCCTAATCTTCTTACTTTTCCAACCTTAAAACAAACGGATATAATTGCTACAAAACTTTAGTAATCGAGTTTTGTTGCATCAATTTCTAAATTTTCCGATCATGATATCTACATACTATCAAATGCTACTTGATGAAAAATTTAAATTTCTTGAATAGTAAAGAAAAACTTGATCCAGCAATATTAAGACTACGAAGAATTGATAAGTAAATTAATTATTTCATTTTTTGTTATTTGTAACTCTATTTCGAACAACCAAAATTAGAGAATCTCAATGAAAAATAGGTAAGATCGGTTTTCTAGTTTATATATCCAAGTGAACCCAAAAGAATAATGTGTTAAAAAAATACATACCATCGCATTGTTTTCATAGGTAAATTCAAGAGCACCTCTTTCTTGAACTCTTAATTCTCTTCGTATCAAGATCGATCTCCATTATTAAATTTATCCCTTAAAAACTTAAAGCAAAAAATACTTTTTACATCATTTATACATACTTCTTTTAGAATTCGAACATATAAATAGCGTTTGATTTTATTTATTTTCTTATAAATCTTTGATTTCACATATCAATTTCTAATTTTGTTATTTAAAAATCTAAAGAGAATGGAGAAACATAGGAAATAAAAAGATATAAGAAAGAGTTTTTCATGGAGTTTAGTAAATTATGCACGTATTATTCCTTTATTTTCTTTTTTTAAATGTAATTGTGTGTACCCTAATATTTTGATACCAATATGGGATAATTACGACGTTATAAGTTGTACACCGGCAACAAAGGTCAGCCCAGTTTCGCTTGCAACTACCCAGTCCATCGGCCCATTTTTACCGACCTACTTTCAAAGCCCTAAAAGAAAGTTTTGGAATATTCCAGGTTTCTTGATAGACAAGTCTGCACAACTGATGTTTATCTTAAAATTAATGTTTATCCCCAAAATACAATTGTATAAATACATGGGACCTAAACCATAAAAGATACGCAATCTAACCTAAAAATTCCTATAAAAAATAATTAATGACTAGGGCATCAGAGCCTCTTTTTTTTTTCTTGCAGTTTCTTCCCATCTCAATTACCAGGAGGCATAGATAAGTTGTTAGTATCACCGAGATTGTTTGCGATGAAGATTGATACGTTTTTTTCCCAAACATCTTTGGTGCACGACTAAGGGAACGCAGTTTTACACTTCTTAGAAGTCATATTTCTGGTAACAGTGATATGTCGCGGATTATAGTTGATTGATTAACCGTATAAGTGGATAGTTTGGTTATTCTCCTCTAGCATGCCTGCAATAGATTTGTGTTCCCTGTTTCCTTTTAACTTATTGATTTGGCTTGATTAAAAAAAGTACCATTGTGTTACACATTATTGACAACATCCTTTCATTAATATGGACAGAGAAAATTCTTAATGTTTGGTCAGTGACAACTATCCTACATGGTTGGACGACTATATTTACCTGTCTATCAAGGTAACATAGATATTTTCATAAGAACATGCACAAATCTGTAAAATATTACATAATTAGTCATTTTCTTAATATATTTGCCTATAAAACTTTTATCGTGAAATTGTCTTCCATCATGCAGTAATAGATATAATTACTTTTGCATCTATTAAAGGTTTTATCATATTGTATGGGTTTTGTTTGATTTGTAAAGATATCAGTCGTGATGTATGATATCTACTTGGATGATGAGCCCCAATATAGATTGTTGATGATATAATGTTGGTATGTTATTGCTTTATGGATATCTTATTAGAGAATCAAGTGAATCTTTGGATATCTAGATATGATTCAAGGAAATCATGCGTATCTAGATATGAGTTAATTGATTATCTTGCCAACATCAAGGGAATCATAGTATATCTAGAAAGAATATTTGGCATTGATTCTCAAAATCAATCCAATATTCTCAGTATCACGTGTGGCATATTTTCTAACTAATGCTTTGTATCCTGTTGTATATCCTGCTGTATATATTCATTACTTCATGTATTCCTTTGCCAGGTTGTAAAAAAAATTCTTTTACTGTGTGCAATAAACTTTATATGGTATCAGAGCTTCTTCTCTAACGAGTTTTTTTTTCTCCACCATTAAAACCATGTTTTCCGCATCCTCTGAGCAAACACCCAATTTCATTATCAACACCCATCCCTCTTTTGGCTCAGAAAAACCGTTAATAGCTCTCAATATCACTGCACAAATTAATGAAAGACTAACACCTTTCACCTTTCCTCAATGGCGAGCCCAGTTTGAGGCATTACTTATTGCTATGATCTTCTTGATTATGTCAAAGGCAAATTTCCATGCCCCTCCTCAGATGGTACCCCTACCCAAGAGCTGTGCAAAACCCACTGGGTTCGACAGGACAAGCTTATCTTGAGTGCAATTCTAGCCTCAACGTATCCATCAATCACTCCTCTCATAGCTACAGCTAAAGCATCTCATGATGCTTGGAAAAAACTTACCAATCTCTATGCTAGCCGATCAAGAACTCGTTCTATGCAGTTAAAGGAAGAACTTACCTTGATTCAGCGTGAGAATAAGACTCTCTCAGAGTACCTTCATGTTGTGAAGAATCTAGTTGATACACTAGCTACCATAGATCAATCCATTTCAGATGAAGATTTAACTCTTTATATGCTAAATGGTCTAGGCTCAGACTACAGGGAAATCGTAGCACCTATACGTGCACGAGAGAAATCTTTAACATTTGAAGAGCTACATGACCTGTTAGTTGGTCATGAAACTTACCTCAGACGACTTGAAACGGCAACACACAACTTGGTTGCATCTGCAAATTACACCAGAACAAGTCAGCAGCGCTACAGGCATCCTGATCCCTCCAGACGTTTTTCAGGTACACATCCAAGGCAAATCAGCAACTCAAGCCTTTCTCCAAGCAGACATTCAAACAACGTCCAACGTGATGGACGTCGCTACACATCAAACACTGGCAAATACAATAATTCCAATAGGCGTTATTATCCAAGATATCAATTGTGTGACCAGGATGGTTACACGGACAAGACATGTTCGAGACTTCACTCCCGAAATGCTTCAATTAATTGTGTCGTAACTTCTTGAGCAAAAGAAAAAAACTGGCTACTTGATTCAGCCGTTTCTCACAACATCACGGGTGATCTCTCAAATCTATCCATGCACTCTGAATATGACGGAACTGATGAAGTGATTCTTGATGATGGCTCATGTTTGGCTGTCTCACACATAGTCTCTTTGGCCTTAAATACTCCACATCGAAAATTTACACTAAATGACAACCTTTATGTCCCAAATCTCTGTAAAAATCTCATATATGTGCATCATCTTACTAAACAAAACAATGTATTTGTTGAATTTCATCCTTTTCATTTTTTTGTGAAGGACAAGAGCACGGGGGCGATATTACTAAAAGGGGCATGTAACAACGGCATATACATCTTTCCGGAGTCAGTGCAGGCATCACCCAAGGCTGCATATATGCATGAAAGAACGTCAACGGATGGATGGAACAAACGTCTTGGAAATCCCTCTTCTAAAATTGTTAAGCATCTTATTAAGCAATTCTCATTACTTATTTCGTCTCAGAATAAATTGTCTGTCTTATGTCAGTCTTGTTCTATTAATAAAGCACATCAACAATGTTTTCGTGTTACAAGTCTTTGCAGTCATGAGCCTCTTGAACTCATTTATACAGATGTGTGGGGACCGGCCAGCTACACTTGGATTGAGGGCTCCCGATATTATCTTCTGCTTGTTGATCATAAATACATATGGTTTTATCCCATGACTAGAAAATTGATGTAGTTTTGAAAGTGGTAAATAAGGTGATCGTTTCTCG
>JAJJMC010006817.1:4090324-4136337 GCA_023531435.1 Papaver californicum
GTTCAGCTGTAACAGAAAGGGTTTAAGCAACAAAGGTTTAAAAGAATAAGCAACAGGAGCAGTTTGAATCAGAAACAGAAATAAATGTTGCTGAGTCGTCTTCTCCGATGGTGGCTGATGAAGAACACGCCGGCCGGAGCAGTAGCAGGTCACCGGCGGCGACCGGAAGTATGGCCGGAATTCTCTGTTTTAATCTCTAGGCTTCTCTCCTGATTTTTCTTGGCTTCTCTTGGTTTATATAGGTAGTAGAAACCCTAGAGAGAGTTCTAAACCTAATAGAACTCTCTAAAACAACCCACAAATCTCAATCCGAATCGAAACATAATTCCGGCCATATACATGATTTCCGAGCTGATTTCACGGGATCTTTTGTTGTTTTTGACTTGTGTGAGATATCTATCAATGTTTGGAACAATCTGGAAGCAAAAAAAAACTTGTTTCTCACGTGAACTCGAAGTGTGCAGTTGATGCAGGAAATGTCCGATGAGTCGCCGATCCAGCTCGGCCCGATCCAACTCGCTGGGTTGACTCGCCTGGTTGACCCGCTGGGTTGACCCGATCCAACTCAGCCCGATCCAAGGGTGCCCCAATCCAAAGTGTGGGTGCCTTTAACACTTTTTGAGCCAATTTTTTCACAAATCTTTATTCTTCTAATGTACCTACAAAAGCATAAAAACACGTAATAGACACAAAATCGAATACTAACTCATTAGAAATTAAGGTGCAAATTAGACACTAAAATGTGTCTATCAAAAATCTGATGTCTCTTTAATCTTTCCACAGTTCAAACGCATTGTTGAAAATCGCTTCCAGAAATCCATCAAAACTCTGTATTCTGACAATGGAGGAGAATTTCTAGCCTTAAGATCATATTTGTCTCTTAATGGTATCACCCACTTCACCACAGTTCCTCACACACCACAACAAAATGGTGTCTCTGAACGGCGTCTTCGTCACGTTGTTGAAACATGTCTTACTCTTATTCATGATGATCATTTACATTTCTCTTATTGGCCACATGTCTTTCAAACAGCTACTTACCTCATTAATCGTCAACCAACACCTATTCTGCACAACAAATCTCCCTTCGAAGCTCTTTTTGGTCAAATTATGAATTACTCCAAGCTTAAAATTTTTGGGTGCATTTGTTATCCACTCACAAAGCGCTACAACTCAAATAAAATGCAACCCAAATCCAAAATATGTTTCTTATGGGCTACTTTCTAACTCAAAATGCCTACAAATGCTTTGAACCTCATACAAAGAGAATGTATATCTCAAGGCATGTGTTGTTTGATGAAAATATGTCTTTCTTTCCGTCCTCTCTTGTCTCTGGTGAGTCTTCTAGACACTCTCTAACAGAAAACCTTCAACCTCTACACTTCCACAATGAAACTTTGGTTCCATTCATCCAGGCATCACAAGCAACAACGCCTGTATTGACTACGGTAAGGTCACTTGTTTTTGTTACATCCTTCTCAGGTAACATTGTCCCTTATAACTCTTTTCCTAACAATGTACAAGATGCATCACCCTACTTGAGTCAACTGCCCAGCCTTCCAGACGCACCTGCTGCTGAACGAGCAACGTCCAGGCAGTATATCAGCGCCACCTAAAGCTTCTGTTCCTGATCCAAGTGCATCAGCGTCTTCTGTTCCTAATGTAAGTATATGGACAGACAGTTTAGAGAGTCCACAGACATGCAGTGCATCACTGTGTGTACAGACAGGTAGGCAAGAGTGTGTACAGGCAGTCCGAGCATCAACGTCTTCTATAGCCCATGTTTCTGATCCAAATATGTGCACAAGCGATACTTCTCCAACTCAAACCAAAGATGAAGGCTTGGAGATTGTCCATCGTACTCATCATATGACAAAAAGAGCAATGAATCAAATTTTTAAACCCAAACAGATTCATACAGCTTCCAGACACCCTTTACCTCAAATATTGAACCAACAAGTGTGCGTCAATCCTTAGTCGATCCTCGCTGGCGAAAGGCCATGTCTGCTGAACTCATGGCTCTCCTGCAATACGGCACTTGGGAACTTGTTCTACTCCCGGCTGGATGCATACCAGTAGGGTGTCGATGGATTTTTCGGGTTAAAAGAAAGGCTGATTGTTCAATAGATAAATTCAAAGCCAGACTTGTGGCAAAAGGATATAATCAACGTCCGGGTATCGACTATACAGAAAAGTTCAATCCAGTTGTGAAACCAGCTACAATTAGAGTTGTATTATCCATTGGAACAATGAATGGATGGGAGTTGCGGCAAACGGATGTCAACAATGCCTTTCTAAATGGTGAATTAACAGAAACTGTATATATGGTACAACCGCATGGCTTTAAAGACTCGTCAAGACCAAACCATGTGTGTCGACTAAAGAAATCCATTTATGGTCTAAAATAAGCACCAAGAGCATGGTACATTGAACTCAAATCTGTTATACTTCAACTAGGTTTTCAAAACTCCAAGGCAGACTCTTCATTGTTTGTGTATCACAGGGATACTACTCATTGCTACCTCCTAGTCTATGTGGATGATCTCATTATCACGGGAAACAACTCTGCCTTTGTAACAGCTACCATCAAGCAGTTGGGTGACATGTTCTCACTCAAAGATATGGGTACTCTTCATTTCTTTCTTGGTATTGAAGTTATACCAACCAAGGAAGGCATACTTCTATCTCAACATAAGTACATCAGAGAACTTTTGGATACTACAAGCATGAGTGAAGATAAAGATGTCTCAACACCCCTCTCTACATCACAAGCTCTTCAGCTAATGGACGGTACAGCAGTTGTGGACTGTTCAGCATTCCATAGACTAATTGGTAGCCTACAATATCTCACATTGAATCGTTCGGATATTGACTTTGCTGTGAACAAGCTCTCACAATTCATGCACAAGCCAACTACTAATCACTGGTCAGCGTGCAAGCGGTTACTTCGTTACCTGAAACAGACCATCTTTCATGGGATTCAGATTCACAAAGGGGGAACGTCCACACTTCGGACATATACAGACACAGATTGGGATGGCAATTTAGATGATCGGAAATCCACCTCTGCCTACATCATCTTTCTAGTCTCAAACCCAATCTCCTGGAGCTCCAAGAAACAACGAGCTGTTGCTAGATCATCCACAAAAGCTGAATACAGAGCACTATCCAATGCAGCGTCTGAAACAATGTGGCTGTCAACATTATTTTCAGAGCTTGGTATCTCTCTTACAGGTCCTCCTCAACTTTTCTGTGACAACATTGGAGCCACACATCTAAGCCTCAATCATATCCATCATTCACGTATGAAGCATATTCAAATTGATCTACATTTCATGCGTGATCTAGTTCAGAAAGGCAACCTTGAAGTCAGACATGTGCACACGGAAGATCAACTAGTTGATCTTCTCAAAAAGCCATTATCGAAGAAGCGTACTATCTTTCTACGCAACAAGATTGGCCTTGCCGATGGAACGCCAATCTTGCGGGGGTGTATTAGAGAATCAAGTGAATCTTTGGATATCTAGATATGATTCAAGGAAATCATGCATACCTAGATATGAGTTAATTGATTATCTTGCCAACATCAAGGGAATCATAGTATATCTAGAAAGAATATTTGTTATTGACTCTCAAAATCAATCCAATATTCTCAGTATCACGTGTGGCATATTTTCTAACTAATGCTTTGTATCCTGCTGTATATATTCATTACTTCCTGTATTCCTTTGCAAGCTTGTAAAACAAATTCTTTTACAGTGTGCAATAAACTTTATATGTCTTTGTTTGCAGTACTCACTAAATAATTAATATGTAGTTATTTTGAACTATTTAGCTTATTTATATTTTCCTTGATATTTAACTGAGTAGAAAGATTGTACAGATATTTACAAAGATCTAGGTGATCATTGCTATACAAAATAAGCCTCACCTTAGTTGTGAACATATCAAAGCCTAGCCCAAGCTGAGACCACAAAAATATTTGAATCAACCTGCGTGAGTTCCACTAAAGCTTTAAACTGTTGATAAAGATGATGGTATGTCCATTGGCATATGATCGACTTGCCTCCCACTTATCAAAGTCACTGCATTAACATTCTCTCTTGGATTCAAAAAAGGTTGTGAGGGAAGTTTTATTGATGCTTGTGATTTTAGTAGATTCATTTTGGTTGCCATTTGCCTTATTTGAGTTTGTAAGTCCTTAATGGCAATCGGTCTTCTACTGATGTAACTGGTTTTTCTAATGAATTTGTTAGAACATATATGAGATACCTTGCATCATGGTAATCATCTTCTCAGAGGCATCCTACTCGGGCACTTGAGGTTGTGGCTATAAATGTGGTTGTTGAAAACTACCTTGTCGCTCATACGGATTAGGAGTTGCAACTTGCTTGTTTACGTAGCTGAAATCGGGTGATCTTTCCAACCAGGATTATAAGTATTAGAATAAGGATAGTACCTTGGCCTTGGATTAAGGAATAAAACATTAAACTCGGCCTCTTCTTTATATGTAGGAACAACTACAGAAGTTATACGATGAATTACCTTTTCAATGGTACTGATGCTCTATATGTGAAGACCCTCCTACCTCACTAACTCGTATGACATTTGAGTCATGTCTGGTATTAAATTCTTGTGCATTCAAGGCAAACAAGAAAAAGAGAAAATTATAAAAACATGAGTAGCGGTAAGGTTGATCAAGATGGAGTTAATTAGTTTGAATATGATGGTACCACCAGGCTAAAGGTGGACTGATAAATTCATGATATATTCTGTTATTTCCTTGCCTATTTTGTATTTATGGTGTACAGATATCTCTGGCACTTACGCGGCATAATATCTTGTATTATAACTTGACAAATACCTTTTGTTTTATTTCTCTTCTTTTGCAGCCAAGCGACATCCTATAAGCATAGTTTGGAGGAGCTCTTGTAGTGTGAGTGTGCACAAACACCTTCAATAAGCAAAACCTGGAGTATACACGCAATGGAAGTGGAGTTGTTTTTCCAAAACTTTGTTGGAGGATGCTTTTCCTCCTCTTCTATACGAACAGTTAACATGTTTTTATTTTTATTGATGATATAGATATGTACTTGTTATTAACTCTAGCATAATCTATATTTCAATACATATGTAAATGTTTCCCACTTGTTCTCAAGCTGAGAAAATATGATCGATATTTCCGGGCGGTTTCTTTAGGGTTTCAATGATTACCATGGCGTCTCCAAGATTTATCTTTGACAGTGTTGAGAAGCATGTCTGTCATTGGGATTTCATGAATCTTTCTCTTCCACCAAAGACTATTAATCGTGTATCATCTGCTCTTGAACACGATTCCTATATATTACTTGAGCAAACAGATAAAACCCAAAAACCTAGTTTTGCTACAGTTCTTACAAAATTTCATGATCCAGAGGTAAACTTACCTCTGCTTCTGAAACCTTGCATCAAAGGAATCTCCATTTGTATATCCGAAGACGAGTATCTTAAGGGTGTTGAAGATTTTCATCATTATCTTATAGGTTGTTTAACTCTTCCGAAGGGTTCACAGCCATTGAGGATCAAGAACTGCATAGTAAAATCAAATTACCTTGGCCAGATGTTATGCTGTGGATTTTGTCTCCTTTGGGGAAAAGCTTTTACTGTTTTAAATTCAACAATGTTTCTGACGTTCTTCGTATTCGTACTGCTGCAGCTCTTCATCTCAAACCTGGTATGATCCATCTTAGAACTTGGATGCCAGACTTTAATCCAAACAAACAAAGCCATTCCTTAGATCAAGTTTGGGTTCGTCTCTATGATTTAAGCTATGAATACTATAGGAAAAAGACTCTTTTTGAGATTCCAAGTGTTGTTGGACTACCTATGAAGGTTGATGATGCAACATTGTCGAAACAATTTGGACACTTTGCTAGGGTATTAGTAGAGGTGGATTTATCTGAACCTTCTCCCAAAGAAATTCTGGTGGAAAGGGAAGGATTCACTTTCTTGGTTCCACTAATGTATGAAAAAATTCCTTCCTTTTGCTCGCATTGAAAGGTTATCGGACATGGTTTAAGAGAGTGTAAACGTCATGCGACGGAAAAGGGTACTGCTGATAAGAGTGTTGTAGGTGATAAACAACCATCTAAACAAGGCAATAATGTTGAAAAGCATAGCGATAAAACTGGAAAGATGCATTATGTTCCAAAAAATACTAACATATTGCAAACGCCAACCACTATGGCAGACAAACAAACAGATTTTGTGATAGGGGATACAACAACTCCAATGCCCGAGAATATTATTGTAGATAAGGCTTCTAATGGAGTGAGTACTCTTGAGGTTGCGATAGTTGATGCAAAAATTAATGTAGCAGTCACGGCTTTATTGAACACTGTTGCAGATGCAGTAATTGCCAAAAAAGGATCCCGAAAAGTGTCCCATTGGAATTAAAAATACTATTGACGTTGTTGAGTCACCAGTGATGAATAGGTCAGCAGCAATTAATGAGACAACTAGGTTTTTAGCGATTGTGCAGTCATCTCCAACTGATGATTCTATTGCTGGTACTACGACTATTCAGGAATTTAGAAACAATTAACATATCTCAATAGGATAATGTAAGTGCGCATACGAAATCATATGGTGATGATATGATTGAAGAAATTCAGCAGTCAAGCTGGGCAGATAAAGTAGAAGCGGAGGAAACATCCCGAGTAGTCATATCTAAATCTCAGAAGAAAAAAAAAGCAAAAAAACGGGATAAATTAGCTAATCAAGAATCTTCTGTCGTAAACCCATACCCGAAGAGGTATGGGGCCGGTATCCCGCCAAACTGTTATAGATAAGAATCATTTATTGGAATAAACAAGGTGTGGGAAACATTGATACACAACTGGTGCTCTCCAACTATTGTAGGAAATTCAATCCGGATTTTGTTTTTATAGTTGAGCCTTGGGTTGATGTTTCTTCTATTCCAGACTTTTTTTGGAATAATCTTGGTCTTAAGTTAGTTGTGGTTAATGATTGTGGTAATCTGCAACCGAATTTATGGTTTCTTTGTGGCATACAACACAATCCTAAAGTGATATTTCGTAGTTCCCAGTTAATTGCTTGTGAAGTGTTGAGTGGAAATGTAGCAACTTATATGGTTGGGGTTTAGGCACCAACCTCATATAGTACTCGTCGCAATCTACATCAACCTCATATAGTACTCGTCGCAATTTGTGGAAGGAGATCACAGAATTAAAAGCTCGTTTTGATGGATCCTGGAGTATACTAAGTGATTTTAATGCAGTTTTGGGTTCTCACGAAAAATCCTCTAGGTCTGTTGCTTCTAATACTTCGTGTGAAGATTTACTGCTCTTCTCGGAAGCTAATGATTTACATCACCTCAATACTAAGGGTGCTGAGTTCACTTGGAAAAAAAAATTTAGAGGGAGACAACAAACGGAAATGCGGCTAGATAGAGTGTTGTGTAGTGAGGAATGGCTCCTTTATTGGGAATCTTCAGTTTGCAGTACATTGCCTAGGGTGAAGTCTGATCACCATCCTCTTTTATTTGAATTCAATAATGGTAATAAGACTTTTGCTTCTTCTTTCAAGTTTCTTAGTATGTGGTTGCAACACCCTGGTCTTAGAAATTTGAATTCAACAAGAGTGGCAAACTATGTTTTATGGGTGTCCTATATATGTTATAATGCAAAAACTTAAACATCTTAAGTTGGTGTTGAAGGCTTGGAATAAATCTGTGTTTGGAGATGTAAATCTGGCAGTGGAGAATGCCACTCATGATTTGGACGTCATTCAAACAAAAATCACTATGGAAGGCTATTTTGATGACTTACATACACATGAGATAGAGGCATCAAAAAATTTGGTTAATGCTACAAGTATGCAACATTTCTATTGGATGGAAAAGTCTAGGATGCGGTGGGTTGCTGAGGGGGACGCAAGCACTGAATTCTTTCACAAGCCAGCAAAGATTCGAACGTCTACGAATAAACTTACCTATTTAAAATTGGATGGTGAATTAACTCTAGACCGTAATGCGATTTCCGAACACATTATTAATTATTTTACTGATCTCTACGCTGGCGTCTCAAACTGTGTTGATAATGATTTCATTAGTCAACACGGCGGTGTCCAGTGTCATAACAATGGAGAATGCTTCTATTACGGTGATGCTGGATAGGGGGAAATTAAAGCAGCGGTATTTGGCATGAATGTTAATTTTGCCCCGGGACCATATGGATTCGGTGGGATTTTTTCACGTCTTTTTGGGATATTGTAGGGGAAGATGTTTGCAGATCGATCCAATTCATTGAACGGGGATGGTTAGTTTCGAATGTTAATTATAATCACAGTGTGCTTATTCCTAAGGAACCTGGAGCTGACGTAATTGAAAAATTTCAGCCTTTTGCTTTGCCTAATTTTTTTTTTAAGATCATTGGGAATATTTTGGGATCGAGATTGAGTCCTATTGCAGTAAGAATCATTTCTCTCAATATCGGGCTTTTCTTCAAGGTATGAGCATTTTTTAATGCATCACCTTAACTTCGGAGGCTATTAATCTTTTAGATTACAAGTCTTATGGAGCGAATAATTCCATGAAATTTGGTATTCGAAAAGCTTTTGATACGTTGGATTAGAATTTTCTTCTGAAGACGCTATCGGATTTTGGGTTCTGTTATAAGTTTGTGAAGTGGATTCAAACCATTTTATATTCTGCAACGCTTTCTATCATAGTCAACGACAAGGCTATGGGTTACTTTAGTTGCACTAGGGGAATCCTTCAAGGAGATCCCTTATCGCCTATCTTATTCTTTCTTGTTGAGGATGTGTTAAGTCGAGGAATTAGTAATCTGCTGGAACAAGGCTTAATATACCATATCATCTCCAAGAAGTACAATCAATCCTTCTCATATTTTGTATGTTGATGATATTATGGTATTTTACAGAGGCACTAGACGTGATGTAGGTAATTTAATGAGCTTGTTTGAGGAATATGGTGCTTGTTATGGACAAGTAATTAGCACTTCAAAGTGCACCTCGTTTTCGAGTAAGCATATTATTTTACGAGCTACTCCTAATTCTAATCAATTTAATATTCTGATGGGTTCTTTGCCTTTTCTATATTTGGGTGTGCCTATTTTTCAGGATACTCCTAGGAAAAAGAAACATTCAACCAATTTAGATAGAATAAAACTAAAATTCGCTACCTGAAGGGAAAATCCCTCTCAATGATGGGTAGAGTGGAATTAATTAATTCTATAATAACTAGCTCCCCATTAAATAGTTTCACGTGTATGAATAGCCTAAAGCCTGTATTCATACTCTGGAAAGCTGGATGAGAATTTTTTTTTGGTCGGATGATATTAACACGTTAAGCATACTAACGTTGGTTGGGAAAAAATCTGTTTTCCTTTATCTGAAGGGGGGTTAACATTAAGTCCTAGGTCAGCTTAAATCATGCGGCATTAATAAAGACAACATGGAAGATTATGACAGGGAATGAGTATTGGTGCACTTTTATCAAAGCTAGATTCATTGGACATTCTTATAAGAAATCATCTATTTGGATGGGAATTCAAAGACAATGGGATCGTATTCTTCTCAATACAGTTTTCTTAGTGAGAGATGGCTCTACTATTGATTTTTGACGCGATAATTTGTGTGGTAATATAGACTCTTCGATTGCTGATTTTTTTAGAATTTGGATGTAACAAATATTCATAACTTGGTAGCATATTGTATTGTGGGTGATAGATGGTTAATTCCTTCTTACATGTCGAAATTAAATGGATTGATACAACAACAGAATATCTATGAAACGCCTTTTGCTTTTCATATCGCTGACATAAGAATATGGAGCTTGGACACATCAGGTGAGGTAACTCTAAACTTCGTATTCACTCATTGCAGGACAGGCAAACAGAAAAGGCAAGATTTTATTAATCTGTAGAAGTTTGGGACTCTACCATGGAGAATAGCTATAGTTTGGAAATTATTAAATAGTCGTATCCCAATTGATGATGTGGTTATGTTCTCGGGTACTCATATAGGTTCATGTTGTAACTTGTGTGCAGTACCTTGTTGTTATGAGACACAACGACATTTGTTTTTTAAGTGAAGTTATGCATGGGATCTATGGATATGGGTGGGTAGTGTGTTCAATGTTTCCCTTGAGGCGTCATCAATACAAGAATTATTTGTTGTTGTAAGGAATACGAGTTTAACCACTCATGTTAAGAGTCTTCTTTGGGTAGCCATCGTGAGTTGTATATGGTTGATTTGGTATGTACGAAATCAAATAAGATTCAAGTTTGAAAATATTAATAGGTGAATCGAGTTGCATGAGTAAGGGGTGCATGAATAATTCCTTAACTGATCTGTATATTCTCTGTCTCTTTAGCGTGCAAGGTCGATCTTTGAGGGCTCCAAAAATTATAGAGGTAAAGTGGCACCCCCCTCTATATGGTTGGTTTAAAATTAATGTAGATGGTTGCTCGATAGGTAATCCTAGTTAGCTGGTTGTGGAGCAATAATATGGAATAATAATTGTATGGTTATGGATTGTTTAGCTCGGTATATTGGTGTAGAAAATTCGGTTTCTGCTGAATTTTGGGGTGCCATTTTTGCTTTTAGAATTTCTTTTTCTAGAGGTATGAATAGAATATGGTTTAAATGTGATTCGATGCATGTAATTAGAGCCATTATAGATTTTTCTTTGGTTTCCTAGCGTTTATCTTTTTATTGGGCGAATTGCATGAGGTTTTTGGATTCTATTCATTTTTGTTTCCCTCATACTTATCGTGAAGGGAATAATATAGTAGATTTGTTAGCTAAGCATGGTACTACAATGGATTCGCAATGGTGGAATGAGTCTCCTGATTTTATTCGTTCGACTGTAGGGAGTGATATATCAGCTCTATCAGTCTATCGATTTTGATGATTGTAACATGTTTTATATTCTTTTTTTATTTATTTTGAGTTGATCCTTTTCTTTCGTTCGAGGTATTGGCCTAGTCCCCCTCGTTCTTTTTTATTGCCTTTTTAATAAAATCTCCTTCGTGAGTTGTGAAAAAAAAAGTAAACTATGTTGATTTTGCACCATATTATCGTATTTAATGGAATGTTTGGTAATTTTCATTCAGATTATTATTTACTGCTTTGACTATTTTCTTTTTTATAAGTGTTTGTGGATAAAAACGAATTTAGGGGTAAAACGTTAAAAATGGGGTAAGTTGATAAGAATTCGTCTAAACCTTAAAACATTTGTATTGTAGAAGTACTTTTAAGTTCGAGAGATCAAAGTCACGCAAGATCAGCCTAAACCAAGAGATTGTCGTTCCAATCTTGTTTCGGTCATAAAGGAAAGAGAATGGTCGGTCTTAGGGAGGGAAGCAGAGGAAGTATTGAGGTTGGAGTGTCGGTCTTTGGTAGGTGAGACAGGTGTTTATTGCTATGAAGGATTCTTTGTTTATAACTGAAAAAAGGCTTTATGAAAATAGATGATAGACTTGTTTTATTTCGTACGTTCAATGTAAATTGTTCATCTCCCTTTCAATAGATTGAGTAATCTATTTTTAATAGCATAGCAGTAATCGTTCACACTGTCCTCGTAGGAATTGGTAGCAGTTGTGAAGTAATGGTGAAGTAGAGGTGATAAAGAGTGTGTTGAAAAATGTGTCTCACTTATGGGGAACACTGGACGGTTACACACCAATCACTCCTCTACTTAGCTAACCGTCGAACATTCTACACACTTCTTGTAATGGGTGCATTGCTACACCGTATGTTGTAAACCGCCAGACCAATACCCTAGTGAATATCCCCCCACTTGTGACGTTTTTGATGTCTCGTGTAATTTTAGTAGAATTAAATACTATTACTGTGAAGTCGAATGAGACTTGCTTAGTTAGTCATTTGACTAGTGGCTTGTCATGCTTGGATAGCTTGATGAGTCTATTTCGTAAAATAGACAAATAAAAATAAAATGCGTAATTTATTTTATTGAATGTATGAAAAACAGTGTGTTCACATAAGTCAATTAGCATTGACGTGCTGAACATATAAAATAGGTGTAGCATGCTGAGTGCAAAAATATGTGTCGCATGCCAGCATGAAAATATATGCGGCCGGCATGTATGAAAATATGTGCGGCCGTCCATGTATAGAATTCGCATCATTTATAAATGTTATATAAATAAATTCTGACCCGTGGCACACTTGGCTAGGTTTAGTCATCAAAAACACACGTATTTACAACGCTCATGTTTTGCAATGCTTGTAAGCGTTGTGAACCTTTATGATGGACGTTCACACATCCAGTTTGGTGTGGCCACCCAAGCAAGTTGTTTGTGTTGCAAACTCAAATCTGAGTCATCCCCTTTGTTGAATTAAGGTTAGGAGGCTATGCTTGTTGTTTAAGACATATATAAGTGTTGCGAACTCAATTTTAGTGTTTCTTAAGCTTAGAATTGAGTTATACTTTATGTTATTAACGTTGGTGGAGTAGTTGTAGATGTGATAAGAAAAGATTCGTTCAAGACTTGTGAAAATTTGGTTTTAAACCTAATTTCTAATACTAAAAATACAAAAACTCAAAAAAAAAATTGATATCAAGATTAAGAGAATACCGAGGCTAGGATTCCACTATTTTCCGATTTCCAAAGTGATTTAATTCAATAATTATAATTATGCAATTCATACTATCAATTTTATTCTAAAATATTGCAACAAGTAGATTTTTGGAATAACAACTGTAAATTGAAATCATGAAACATCAAAACCCTAGGATAAGCATGTATCATCAAAAGAAATCACAATTGCTTAATGAAAATCATTAAATCAATTTTTAAGCAAAGCAAATAATCATAAAAGAATTGCAAAAATTAGATTAATAAGAATATACCACTTTTTTATTGGAAAAATAGTTTCCTTTGTTGCCTCAGCTATGGGGTTTAGCTCCTCATAGTAATCACTCTATCAAAATAGTTCTTCATAGCTTAATGTGTTTACAAGAAGAGATAAATTACAGTAACACAGAAAACAGATACGGATATAAGTGTTGCATTCAATGTTTGTTGTGTTGTTAAAGAGAAAGAATTAACACAGTAATAGACAACAGTTTCTGGGCGTTGTTTATTTAAAGGAAATGTTAACAGTTTCTTTAGCTGCTTCTTCTTCTTCTTCCTCTCTTTTGTAACTTGCAGAACTTGATTCTGATTTTTTTTTTCTCTCTGTTCTCCTCTCCAAAACCCCCCAATCACTCGATTTAGTCTTCTAGTTATACTGAGACACCAAATAACTCAATTACTTCTTCCAAATCTTCGAGAATAATCTTGGAAATAAAAAGAGAATCTCGATGATTTTTTTTCGATCTGATTTACCTAACTTGGTCTGATTTCTTTCCCTTGATTCTGTGTTGCGCTGAATATAGTGAATGAGATAAAATATTTCCTTACTACAAAGAGATATCCTTTGTATCAGATAAAATCAACCCGAGAATAGATGATATATTTCCTTTTATACTTCAGAGCAACTTAACCAAGATTTTGTTATATTTTCTTGTTCCCATAGCGTACACAACTCTCTTCATTACTACAAGAATATATTCTTGTATTAAAACAAAAAAAATTCCTCCAAATAATGAAAAGAAGAACGCACAGTTGAGTGGTGAACTTTTCCTTCCAATTTTTGTATTTGAAATGGAAGAAGTGGTGCCCAGATCCAAAGTGAAGGTGCCTTTAACACTGGGGTGCCCTTATCCAAATAAGAGGTTCCTTTAACACTTTTCTGGGTGCCTTTAACCCTTTTTCGAGCAAATTTTTCCAAAAATACCTACAAACAAATAAAATAAAACAATTAGTACACAATCAAGCACTATTAATATAAAGAATTGAGACAAATAAGACACAAAAATGTGTCTATCAAATACCCCCAACTTATTATTTGCCAGTCCTTGAGCAAATCTAATCTAGAAAAATAAAAATCCTAAGTCGCAGGCATTGTGATTGCACTTAGCTTGTGAAACAAGCCTTTAATCCCCTAGGTGGCCCTTGTGGACGATATTTTTCATGTGAGGGTTTACAAGAGGTATACCACAAAATCTTTACTCCAAACTCTAACTACTTGTGAACGATTTAGGATAGACACTAAACATGTTATTTAGTTGGCTACAAAATTCTTTGTCTATGGGAGGAATTACCATGTTTTGAATCCAATTGTTGTACACGAGTTTGTATTCGAGCATACTAAAATTCATATATAAGAAAACAAAGAACTACTCAGAAAATTATACAACACGATACTCGGAATCTAACAAACCACAATCACATGAATAGATTAAGAAGATAGATATGGAAGTGATGAATGGTGCATATGTTGACTAAGGTGAACGGTGTTTCCCAGAATATTTGTATGATCATCAACGCCAGGATAAGCTATAATGGATTGAGATACACACCAGTGATCTGAATCCTAATTCTAGTATCAATTTAGCTGGTATATACAAGGGCCCCAACTATTGATTTATTGAACATATACAATTATTGTTTACTTTTTTTTCCCCGACAACATGATTAGATTTTTTGAATATAAGCTCATGCTCCTTGTCAGCAGATTACATGATAGTTCCCATGGATCCTGCGTTCAACGTTTGCTTAGGCGACAGAGACAGGGAGAACACACACATATTGTTATCCAAGTGTCTTTTTTTATGGTCAAGTTTAATTAAAATAATGGGGCTTGATCTCAATCATTCTACTTCATCCTGACGAAAATAAGGCGATACTAGTGCCCACCAAATCACTTACAGAAATATAAAAGGTTGCAAAAATAAAAGCATAACGTGATATGGTGATGACTATCATGTTAATTCTAACACATGAGCTTTCTCCTTTTATGAATAGACCATTTAGTTGGGTCCCTCAACTCCTACAGCCAAGAAGTTTGTTTCCATCTAGTTAGAATGGTCAGTGTCATCCTAAATTATTCACAAGTTTCTAAATTTTGGAGTTTTATTATTGCACTAAAATTTTCACCCTTACCCCCAAACTTAAATCTAACATTGTCCTCATTGTTTCAAAATAAAAATCAATACCACAAATATTAGGTAACAAGAGGAATAAATAGGTAAGTCAGAAAGATAGTACATGAGTGAAGCGTAACAATCCTTCTCCGGAGAATAAGACAAAAAAAAAAAAACCTACAAAAACTTACTAATTTACAAAAATAAACTTGATGGTCAATCAAGGTAAACAGGGTCCTCCAGAGGGACCTCCTCAACATCACTTGTAAGAAAAGGCTCTAAAATGGTTTCAATCACTAACCATTAACCTTGAAATGATTTCTACCATCTTGAGTCTCAATTTCAATAGAACCATGAGGAAAAACAGTACGGAAAACAAAGGGACCGGTCCACTGAGAGTGTTTCTTCCAACTCATTGAGCTGGAGTTTCCTGTAAGCTCCTGTCTTTTCAAGCGAAAAATTAAACTGCTTTACAGCCCAATATGCTCTATGTTCTAACTCGACGGGTAAGTGACATGCCTTTCCAAAAACTAGAAAATAAGGTGACATTCCAATGGGGGTCGTAAACGCAGTACGGTAAGCCCATAAGGCATCAGTAAGCCTCAAAGACCAGTCTTTCCTGTTAGAATTAACGGTTTTCTCTAAAATACGTTTTATGTCCCTGTTGGAAACCTCTACTTTTCCACTAGTCTGTGGGTGATATAGGGTAGCTACTTTGTAGGTAATACCATATTTCTTCATCAAAATCTTAAATGGTCGATTACAAAATTGTGACCCTCCATCACTAATTATAGCTTGCAATGTACCAAAACATGAAAATATGTTATTATTCAAAAACTGGACCACAACCTTGTGGTCATTTGTTTTACACGAAACCGCCTCAACCCATTTAGACACATAGTTTACAGTGACAAGGATGTAAAAATAACCAAAAAAATTAGGAAAAGGACCCATAAAATCAATGCCCCACACATCAAAGACTTCAATAACTAAAATAGGGTTCAAATGCATCATATTTCTACGGGAAATGGTTCCTAACTTCTGGCAGTGCTCACAAGCAACAAAGTAACTGTGGATGTCTTTAAACAATAAAGGCCAGTAGAATCCACACTGCAATATCTTAGCAACAGTCTTCTTAGCACTAAAGGACCTCCACAAGCATGATCATGACAAAAGGAAATAATATTTGACTGGTCATTCTCAGGTATACATCCCCTAATAATCTGGTCTGGACAATACTTAAACAAATAAGGTTCGGCCCAAAATAAATGCTTTACCTCGGCTAAAAACCTAGAACGATCTTGTTTACTCCAAAGTTGAGGCATTCGACCAGTAATAAGATAATTCACTATATTCACAAACCAAGGTAATCAGGAAACAAAGAAAAGTTGTTCATCAAGAAAACTATCTCTCAAAGGAGGAGAATCATCAGGGGAATCAACAACAAGCCTAGAAAAGTGGTCTGATACTACGTTTTCTGCACCCTTTTGCCTTTAATTTCTAGAGAAAATTCTTCTAACAAAAGGATTCATCTAATCAATCTAGGTTTTGTATCCTTCTTAGACAGAAGATACTTCAAAGCAGCATGATCAGTAAAGACTATAACCTTAGAACCTAAGAGATATGATCTAAACTTATCCAGGGAAAAGACAATGGCTAACAATTCCATCTTTTTGGTAGTATAATTCAGTTGGGCATCATTTAGGGTTTTTCCGACATAGTAAATCACATGCAATAATTTTTTTTCCCGTTGACCTAAAATAACACCAATGGCATAATCTGAAGCATCACAGGTGATCTCAAAGGGTAGGTTCTAGTTAGGTTCCTGGACTATGGGGAGGTAGTGAGAAAAGTCTTAAGCTTCTTGAAAACCTATAAACAAGCATCATCAAAGACAAACTTAACATCTTTTGCAAGCAAATTGCAAAGAGGTCTAGAAATCAAGCTAAAATCCTTAATGAATCGACGATAAAAACCTGCATTCCCTAAGAATGACCTAATATCTCGTACGGTTTTGGGAACCTATAAATTCTTAATAAGGTCAATTTTGACTTTGTCTACCTCTATACTCTTAGAATATACAATATGCCTTAAAACAACTCCTGATCGAACAATGAAATGACATTTCTCCCAACTAAACACTAAATTTTTTCCTTACACCTAGTAAACACTAATGTCAAATGATGCAAGCACTTATCAAAAGATGAACCAAATACTGAAAAATCATCCATAAAGACCTTTAAAAACCGTTCTACCATGTTAGAAAATATGCTCATCATGCAACGCTGAAAAGTACCGGGCGCATTACACAATACGAAAGGCATTCTTCTATAGGAAAAGGTACCAAAGGGACAAGTAAAAGTGGTTTTCTCGTTATGAGGAAATAACAATCTGATTATAACCAGAGTAGCCATCTAACAAGCAATAATGACTATGTCCAGATAATCGCTCTAGCATTTGGTCGATGAAAGGAAGGGGAAAGTGGTCCTTCCGTATGACCTTGTTCAATTTTCTATAGTCAATACAAACACGCCAACCCGTGGTCACTCGGGTTGGGATTAACTCATTGTTATCATTTTGGACTACAGTGATATCTGATTTATGGGGAACAAGCTGAATGATGCTGACCCACTTACTGTCTGAAGTGGGGTAGATAATACCAACATATAAAAACTTAAGCACCTCAGTTCGAACTACTTCTTTCATGTGAGGGTTAAGTCGACGTTGCATCTCCCTAGAAGGTTTGGTGTCACCCTCTAAACGAATCTGATACATACAAACAGTAGGACTAATACCCTTAATGTCTGTTAAGGTTCACCCTAAAGCTTCCTTATTATCTTGAAGTACGACCACTAGCCTACTTTCATAATCAGTGTCCAAGTCAGAGGCTACAATCACAGGCAAAGTCTCAGATGGGCCTAAAAATAAATATTTCAGAGTATCTGGCAATGGTTTGAGGTCCAACTTAGAAGGCTCTTCTAAAGAACGAATTAAGGTAGAATTAGAAACCTATAGTGGTTCGAACTTGACTTTCCATCTATTAGTATTTAACACGGGGGTAGAGTCTAACAGAGCATTCACTTGATCACTGGTGCCATCATCGTCAAAATCTAAGCCAAAATGGATAGAAAACTCTTTAATGGATCTTCGGATAAGATGTTTGGTAATGACTCATGAACTAATGTTCCTATCATGTTCACCTCTTCGATACAAGTGTCATCTATCTTAGGGGGTTGCTTACTAATATTGAAAATATTAAGCTCAATAGTCATATTACCAAAAGATAAATTCATAATACAATTTCGACAGTTAATGATCGCATTGTATGTAGATAAAAACGGGCGACCTAATATCACAGGTATCTGGTTTTCTGGGTTAGGGCCAGGTTGGGTATCTAGGATAACAAAATCCACATGATAAATAAACCTATCGACCTCAATAAGAACATCCTCGACAATAGCACGAGGAATTCTCACATACCTATCAGCTAACTGAAGTGTTATCTGGGTAGGTTTTAAGTCACCAAGTCCTAGATGCAGTTACACATGGTATGGAAGTAAGTTCAGACTGGCTCCTAAGTCAAGTAACACTTTCTCAACACGGTAGTTACCTATTATGCAATAAATGGTATGGGAACCTGGGTATTTGTACTTAGGAGTTGTGTTATTCTTGATAATTAAACTTACATAAATATCTAAAAAGGCTTTCTTCTGTACACTAAGCTTTCGCTTTTGCATACAAAGATCCTTAAGGAAATTGGCATAAGTAGGAATCTTCTTAATTGCATCTAATAAAGGAAGATTGATGTTGACTTGCTTAAAAATATTCAGTATATCATTAAAGTTGGGTTCCTTCTTAGTTGGCACTAGAAGTTGTGGAAATGGGGATATGGGTACAAAATTGGTCTTAGCGGGAACCACATTGGACTCTTTATAGATTTTATCAGTATCTTAAGTTATTGGCTCAAAAGGGTGAACTACAGTATGTTCACTATCGGACATAGTTACCTTATTGTCTACCACTCGACCACTCCTAAGGCTTGTAACAGAATTCACATGATTAAACGGTTTTCTCCAGAAGATACTTCATGAACTCCTTTAGGATTGGGTTGTGTCTGACTAGGAATGTTATCTTTTTCTCTCAAAGACTCATTCAACTGACTAAACTGGTTTCGTAAAATCGGAAATAGCATGAGAGTTAGCCTGAACCATCTTTCTATTGTCTTCTAAACTTTGTTGAACCGATTGCTGAAACTTTACAGTGTTATGAGATAAAAAGGTGAGAGACTCTTCTAAACTCATGATCTTCTTATCTGAAGGGTTCTGAAATTGTGCTGGTCCTGAAGGATTCTTAGTGTAGCCAAAACCTGGGGGGGCCTAAGTATTACTAGAATAGGCTTGATTTTTTCCCTTAGACCAGGAAAAATTGATGGTTTCTCCAACCAGGGTTATAGGTTTCAGAATATAGGTCATATTGCTGGCGGTTTTTAAACCTAGAGTTGTTATAAAGAGCGTGGGCTTGCTCTTCGTACCTAGCATGGTTTGACCCTTGATTCATTTTTAAGGCCTCTAGACGTCTAAGGATATCTGACCCTTTATCAACTTTATCGACCTTATGGATAAGATTCCTAGATATTTCTGGTTCTCTCATCGAAGCTCATTGCCTAGTTTCCTCGGCTAACTCGATGAACGAGTCAAAACATTTATCTGGGTCCTAAAGGGTGAATTTTCCACCACTTATTGTTGTTATCTGCATACGGGTCTCACTATCTAAACCCTCATACAAGATTTGGGCCATATGGGCTTTTTCAAAGCCGTGATGTGGATATTGGTATAACAATTCATTAAACCTTTCCACACGATCGTGTAGGTTTTCACCAAAATTTTGCTTATAGGTTTGAATAGACTGACGAACAGCATCAGTCCTATGGTGTGGGTATAACTTCTTAGCAACAAGCTCTACAAGACCGTCCCAGGTAGTGATTGTTTTAGAATGAATAAAATGATACCACTCTTTGGCTTTTTTATCAAGAGAGAATTGAAACAAACGCAACCAAAACACATCTTTGGAGACACTTGGATAACTCATTGTGTCACAAATCATTTCAAAGTCTCTTATATGGGTATACAGGTTCCCATTCTCTAACCCCCTAAATGTCTGAAGCATGCCAGTTGTCCCAGGTTTAATATCAAATTTGACATTAGTGGATAGTAAAACTACCCCTGGGTCACGTACTACTCTAGATGGGTTCATACGATCTCTAAGGGTCTTGTATACCTGGACTTCATGTTCATCCATTAAGGAAAAAACAGATGTACCACCTAAATCCGTATAACGAGTTGGACTTAAACAAAATAGGTCATTTTCTTCAAGTCTATCTCCTACACGAATCCAACGAGGCACACACAAGCAAGAATACTAGTGTTTAACAAAAATATGTGCACATGCAATTGTTGGGGTTCACTATTTAAGGTAAGCCTGGGTTACATCAGCAAAATATACCTACAGTCAAGGAATGGTCAAAGGTACAAGGCTCAGGTTTGTGGTGGTTCAGATGATAACGCCCAGAGGGTTCACCGTACTATCCCACAAGTTTTCCTAAAATCGGTGCCGGAAAATACAATCAGTGTGTTCGATTGTGTTTTTTTTTAATAATAAATAAAGTACTAAAAATAAACAAGCAAGCAACGAGAAATAAAAGTCCAAAACAAAGAAATAAGGAAAATAAAAACTAACAAAAATAAATAAAATCTAAATATAAATATCTTTTGTCTTTATCTCCTTTTTTTCTTTGTCTTTAGCTTTAATATGAACCTTTACTTGGCTCCAATTTCTTTTTGATCCAAAATCTGCAACAAAAAGACAAATACAAAAAAAAAAACATAAAATAGAACAAAAGAATAAAAATCTAAAACTAAACTATTAAAAACTAAAACTAAAACTAAAAAAAAATCTAAAAACAAGTCCACGTCGGCGGCGCCAAAATTGGCGTGGTTGTAGATGTGATAAGAAAAGATTCGTTCAAGACTTGTGAATATTTGGTTATAAACCTAATTTCTAATACTAAAAACAACAAAACTGAAAGAAAATTGATATCAAGATTAAGAGAATACTGAGGCTAAGATTCCACTATATTTCGATTTCCAAAGTGATTTAGTTCAATAATTATAATTATGCAATTCATACATTCAATTTGATTCTAAAATATTGCAACAAGTAGATTTTCAGAATAACAACTGTAAATCGAAAGCATGAAACATCAAAATCCTAGGCTAAGCATGTATCATCAAAAGAAGTCACAATTTCTCAACAAAAATTATTAAATCAATTTTTAACCAAAGCAAATAATCATAAAAGAATTGCAAAAATTAGATTAATAAGAATATACCACTTTTTTATTAGAAAAATAGCTTCCTTTGTCGCCTCAGTTATGGGGTTTAGCTTCTCATAGTAATCACTCTTTCAAAATAGTTGTTTATAGCTCAATGTGTTTACAAGAAGAGAAAAATTACAGTAACACATAAAACAGGTACGGATATAAATGTTGTATTCAGTGTTTTCTGTGTTGCTAAAGAGAAAGAATTAACACAGTAATAGACAACAGTTTCTGGACGTTGTTTATTTAAAGAAAATGGTAAATTTCTGCGACATTTTCTTCTATTGCTTCTTCTTCTTCTTCCTCTCTCCTGTAACTTGCAGAACTTGATTCTGATTTTTTTTCTCTCTCTGTTCTCCTCTCCAAAACCCCCCAATCACTCGATTTAGTCTTCTATTTATACTGAGACAACAAATAACTCGATTACTTCTTCCAAATCTTCGAGAATAATCTTGGCAATAAAAAGAGAATCTTGATGATTTTTTTTTTGATCTGATTTACCTAACTTGGTCTGATTTCTTTCCCTTGATTATGTGTTGCGCTATATATAGTGAATGAGATAAGATATTTCCTTATTACCAAGAGATATCCTTTGTATCAGATAAAATCAACCCGAGAATAAATGATATATTTCCTTTTATACTTCAGAGCAACTTAACTAAGATTTTGTTATATTTTCTTGTTCTCATAGCGTACACAACTCTCTTCATTACAACAAGAATATATTCTTGTATTAAAACCAAGAAAATTTCCTCCAAATCATGAAGAGAAGATCGCACAGTTGAGTGGTGAAATTTTCTCGCCAATTTTTGTGTTTGAAATGGGAAAAAGTGGTGCCCAGATCCAAAGTGAAGATTCCTTTAACACTGGGGTGCCCTTATCCAAATGAGGGGTTCCTTTAACACTTTTTCGAGCCAAGTTTTCTAAAAATGTTTATTTTCCAAACATACCTATAAACAAATAAAATAACACAATTAGTACACAATCGAGCATTATCAATATAAAGAATTGAAACAAATAAGATACAAAGATGTGTCTATCAGTTGGTTGCTCCCTTAAGCAAGGATTGACATGGCCAAGGCTAGATTTGACTAGTATGAGCTATATTTATGCTTAGTGTAGCTTTGACTTGATGTCTAAGCACAGTTGTGGTGCTTTAGTCAAGTAAAATTATATGTAACTTTCTACATACTTCTATACAGATTTGTATAAGCATTTTTAGTAAGTCAATATCATTCAGTTGAGCATGGATATTGACACAAGGTAATTTTTGGGAATTCAGTCATGGATATAGCACCAAAAAACACTTAAATTTCTTTATACTAGTGGACAATACATCTAGGAGCTTGAAATTTAATATATAAGAATCATAGAACATCTGGGAATGTCGTAATAAGAACCACTGATATTCTAATATATAATTTTCTACAGGGATGAATGTTGATTTATCTAATGAATTTGATCGTATATAACAATCCGACGAGTTCATCCGGGTGATGCATTCATTTAATTATATATATAAATACACTAGCTATTACCCGGGCATATATCCCAGGAGTTGAGCCAATAGATTAGTCGGGGCATGCGGTCCTTGTATTTTGTTGGTCGGGTTAAATTGGCCGGAATCTACGGCTCCAGCTGTGAATTAGAAAATCTTGGTCCAACATAGTCCTCATATTAAAATTAAAAGTGATTAGGATGAAATCTAGAGGGTTGAGCCTATAAAATAACTGGAGCCTGCAGCCCAGCCCTGGACGTGGCCCCTTAAATTCTTTTGGAGTAACGAATTTTCTAAGAAATTAAGTTAGATTAGAAAACCTAAATATATTAGAAAACTTAGTCACGATAAACCTAAGGTTAGTCGTGTGAGCCTATAGATTAGTTGGGGTCTGCGACCCCGGTGTTTTGTTGGTCTGGTCAAATTAGCCGGGACCTACGATGTAACACCCCGAGTTTCAAACCAGGGTCAAGCTCATATGGAGATTCGAACTCAAGGCGCTACGGGTCGGAATGAGATTATGCATATATTTCTCCTAACTTACTTTTTATGCCAAACATAATTGAAACTTTACAAATCATGAATTGAAACATATGAATCCACGAATCATCTTTAACGATATTTTCAACCAAACATTCTAAATCAAATTACATTTAAAGCAGTACAAGAACAAAACAATCATTTAGATAACTTCTTAGTTCCAACTTCCGAGAAATATGCAAGAATGTCAATTAGGATGAGATGACAGCTCAGTAAAATGTATTCCCAATCTCAAAATATGCATAACAATATCGGTGAGTCAATAACATATAGCTTGAATATACGACATGATTTCGAACAATCAATGATATATATGCACATATATATTCAACCAACAAGATTATCACACAATTATTATTTTCAAAAAATCATTTAATTTATTTGTTCAATCATGAATTCACAATATCAATATTGTTTCTAATAAATCATCTAATTGAGATATCAAAACAAGACTTCGCAATATTAATAATATTTCAAATAATTCATCCAATTAGATTTCAACACATGAGTTCATGGTACTAATGTCCTTGGTTCATACTCCACCTATCGTTCATCCGGCACAGGCATCCTGATGGTCAAGAATATAAGTTCATACATGGGGATCATCACTCATTTTAATTCTCAGGGATCATTACCCGTTTTACTCTCTGAGATCATTATCCGTCGTTAGCATGGAACCATGTTCCATATAACGGTAAAACATGAACTCATTTCCAATATGTAAATTATTTTTACAAACAATACAAGCAATCATGGCTTAACAACATATGAACAAACTGTTAGATGTTGTCGGTGTTTTAGGAAGGTTATAGAATAATCTAGAATCTTTTAGGTGTTTCCTTATTTTGGTTAAGCTAGAGGTTTCCTAATTTGGTTAAGTTAAGTTTCCTTATTTAGCTATGATTGTGGTTTCCTAGTATAACTCATATACTTGTAACCCAAGTTTGTGACCTATATAAATAGGTGTAGAAGTCTTAGGGAAACACACAACACAACAATTAGAGAGACTTCTCACAATCTAAGAATTTAGGGTATACAACATTTTTTTTTCATATAGAGTTATTAATATTTGAGTGTGTAATTCTCTATTCAGTGGTTCTTTAACAAGGGCTGATCCAGTCGTTTGTGGACGCAGGCATATTGTCGAACCACGTTAAATCTTGTTTCTTTTAGTGCATCTTGATTCTGTTTTCTTTAGTTCCACATTGATCCGAAGAACTAATGTATTTGTGGAGTTATTCCTAAGGTCTTGATTCCTAACACAAACAACATGAATTTCCTTTAAGCTTTTAATCAAACAAACTAACTGCAGACATATTATATTATATTTTTCATTCGTCTTCAAATTTTAAAGGAACCTATATGAATAAATAAACAAATAACATATCCAAAATTCACAGTTAAGCAATGGCTCAAACAAAAGATACTTATTGAATTGCTCATTCAATGAGCATTCTCAATATTATGCCTTGAAGAGGTTCATTTTACAAGATTGTTATAAAAAATGGGCAAACTACATCATGTTACCGAAATATTCAAATTAAATTCATATTAATATGAAAGTGAGCAAATCCAAATCACAATTAAAGATAAGACATAAACCTGCAAATTTTGTCACATTTTAACATCATTAAGATTACCTAAATCAATCAAAAACGTGATAAATAGAAACTGTCCAAAATTTTAGAAAATATTATCTAAACTAAAACAAACATTTAACGGTGAATTTACGATGGATTATGCTCAAATTTTAACTAGTAATACCTAATCATGTTATCTACCAATTTAGGAATCCTGATCATCAATCAAAGATACATATTTATTCGAATAAATTAATGAAACCTAACCATATAAAATTATATGAAGTGAACACACAAAGCAAACATCAAAAGAGAAAGGGTTTAACATTCTACCTCAATTTCAATGATCTTATACTGATTTCCATAGTCTTCTCCTCTAAAATAAACCCTAGCTTCAACCCCCCTTCTTCTTCTCCGTAGCTTTTAGTTTTTTAACCTCTAACTTACTCCCTTAATTTTAATTTATAAAACCTATATAAATATTAATACTACTAATAATAATTAGTACACACATTTATTATTTATTTTATTTATTCTAATTATCTTTTCATTTTTCTCTCAATTTTATTTTGTTATTAAATTAATTAGGTGAAGAATCTACAACCTACACAACTAGGTTAACTAAGTCGGGTAAAACCCGGTCCAAAAAGGTAAATAAAAATGTCGGGTATTACATACGATCCCGGTCGTAGATTAGAAAATCTAAGGTCAAACTTAGTCTCTAGCAGGCCCCGATGTTTTGTTAGTCGGGTCAAATTAACCGGTTCCTACAACCCCGACCGTGACCCCTTAAATTCTTTTGGAGTGACGATTTTCTAGGAAAATATGTTAGATTAGAAAACCTAATTGTATCATGAGACTTAGTCATGATAAACCTAAGGTTAGATCCTATGGATTAATCTGGTACGGCCCCGAACGTGGATTAGAAAATCTAAGATCAAACGTAGTCCCTATATTAAAATTAGTCGTTATTAGGTTAAAATCTAGGGAGCTGAGCCTATTAAGTTAGCGGGGCTTGTGGCCCCAATATTTTGTTGGTCGGATCAAATTATAAGCCCATGTCGTAGCCCCTTATATTATTTTGGAATTTAACATTTGGCATTGTTAGTCAGTTTTAGTTAGAAAATTAAGTTAGATTAGAAAACCTAATTATATTAGGAAACTTAGTCACGATAAACCTAAGGTTAGCCGTATGTAAGTTAGGGCTAGCTTTGGTCTGGGCCACGATATAATCAATACCGTCTAATAAAATTTCAGACGCATAAAACGTAAATAAAAAAATGAAATTCGGATTTATCCCAAAAACAAACATTCGAATCGACGCTTGAAAATATATCTTGCTCATCTATCAATCCGTGTCATAAGATGCCGATTTCAGCGATCAGATACATCAGACTACACAACACCACTTTTTTTTTACTATAGACCGAGACATCAGTGAAAACCGAAAACCATATTTATTGACTTTCATTTCAGTTTTTTTCTCTAAAAAAACGACTCAGTAATATTTAAGGGAAAGTTGGGGGAAATGTCCTAAAATTAGGGTCTCCTTGGGCCTTGAGAACGTGCCCCGAATTTTCAAATTTTAAAAAATTATCCCATTCCGTCTCTTTTCCCATTTAAATTAGTTAAGTTAAGTGGTCAAATTGGAGAGTATTGATCAGTTAAACCGGATGAGAAATTTCACAATTATCATTCAATAATGATCGACAAATGTTAAAATATGCACCGTAGATCATCTCAACACATGCTAATACCACGTGTCACTATACACAATGTGGGAATTTATACGTGCACGACCTGTTTCGATCCCATTTTCTAAATCGATTTCAGGGAATGAAAAAAAAAAGAGAAAGAGAGAAGAGGAAGAGAAATGTTACTGTGAGAAATGATTATGGAAGAAGCTATGAGTTGAAGCCATTAGTCTTATAGATTAGTTGGGTCTGATTTAGGAAGAAGCTACTTGATTTGGAGATAAAAGGAAGACGACCAGAGAATTGAAATCAATCACAGGTAGAAATCACGATTTGACTATCGATCTGAATGATTTAGGATTTTCAAATAGGTAAGTATTGAAAGCCAAATCTTATTCTTGCTCAAATCACATGATGCATCATGTTTCGGTAGTTAAAATTGAAGAAACCACATGTTTGAATTTTAGGGTTTACGTTGATTTTTGGGGTTTTTTTCTCCTGAATCTCTGATAGTGCGGATTGATTGTGGTTGTTAGTAAGAAAGACTCGCATTTCATCTGATCATCATGTTCCGTCTAATCACTTTTCTTAAGTATAAACACTATACTAATTAATTGAAAGAATTAATAATAGAAAAATTAGTTTATGAATGGATAAGTATTTGCTGGCTTCAAGAAGAAATCATATAATTGACGATAACATCAGCTACTCCATTTTGCCTTGCACTAAATGATTTCCAACCCTAGCAGCTGATAATTAAGACTTACTCACGTATGCCTGTCTTGTTAACCAATTGTTGCTGGATGCAGGTGGATCGAAAGAAAAATTTTGAACATCGCAAACTTGAATGACCTTGTTTGGATCCCTTTTAATTATCAAATGGTTAGGTATGGGGTGTGATGATACATTCTCGTTTCTGAGATCAGTTGGATTTTCGAAAACGTGGCAGCATCACGGTGAATCCATAATCTTAAGGGTATTTTTCCACACGTGAAACTCACACGCTTTCAAAATCTGAGAAGTCGGGGCGCGTCCCGGACCAGACTATAAGCTAAACTCTAATCCGCTAAACTCTAATCCACCGAAGTTTCAGTCTTTCAGAGAATAAAGCTCACCCACTCTTTCTAGATTACCAATCGATATAGATGAAGCGATGAAGCAAGTAACTTAACATCTAAAAAAAGCAAGTAACTTAACATCTAAAAGATCTCCACCAGTTTATCTAGCTCTTTTTTTTTCATTTTAGAGCATTTTTTTAATTTTACCAATACTTAAAGTATGTATATATTTTTCTGATTAGATGGATGTGAGGTTTATGAATCTCTATAGACCTTGGTCTATTCTCTCTGGTCTATACCGCTATAATAATTCTATCAGTGAATACTATCCACTCTTCGGTTCCATTAACAATAATAAAACAATCAAAACAACAATAAAGCCAATAATTCTTATTAGTAGTAGGATTTGTCCCACTCACTTGACAGCTTAGCTAGACATCAACTTGCACACATTCATTTCTGTTATAACGAGAGATCAAACGAGAACGATAAACAAATAAAGAACACAGGAATTTAACGTGGTTCACTAACTATTACGTTAGCTACCTCCACGGCAGAGAAACCAGAGTTTTATTACTGAGCAGAATACCAAAGATACTTACTCTAGGTACAACGTATGCCTATATATAGGGCAAAGAGATAAACCCTAATTCGACTAGAAAGCGGAAAACAATCCCAGTCATAATACATTACGACTGGTCAGCAATGGATAGGTCGGTCTGTAGCAATGCTCCGATGTTCAACTTCCTCTGGTGGTGCATTCTCAGACTCATCTGCATCTTGCTCTTCGGTAACTGATGGTGGTAGTTGGTCGTCAACCAACTTAGGTGCCTGATTATCCTCTGGACTGAATTGCACCTCCACCTCCTCAATAACAACCTCATTTTCTGGTGCATCAGTGATCTTCTCTCTGGATTTCAGCATAGAATTTTCATCAAAGACTACACTTCTGCTCAGTATAATCTTATTGTCAGACCAGATCCTGTACCTTTCCACACCTGCACCATATCCCATGAAAACTCTCTTCTTAGATCTTGGCTCCAACTTGCCTTCATCTACATGATAATAAGAAGTGCATCCAAAGACCCTCAGTTTTGCGTAATCGGCAGTTTTTCCAGTCCACACCTCATAAGGTGTTTTGCAGTCAATGCCTATGTGTGGGCTCCGATTGATGAGATAGCAAGCTGTTGAAACCGCTTCTGCCCAGAACCGTCTACCAAGACCTGCATTCGAAAGCATACACCTTGCTTTCGCTAAAAGCGTCTGATTCATTCTTTCTGCTACACCATTCTGCTGTGGTGTAGCCCTGACTGTGCGATGGCGAGCAATACCCTGGTCTTTGCAGAAATCATCAAACTCAGATGAACAGAATTCTAGACCATTATCTGTTCGCTGCCTCTTGACCTTCTTCCCAACCTGATTTTCTAACAGTGTCTTCCACTCCTTGAACTTACTGAACGCCTCACTTTTATGTTTCATCATGAATATCCAATTCATCCTGGAATAATCATCAATGATAGACATAAAATACCTATGACCTCCCAGAGACTCAACACGAGAGGGACCCCAACAATCTGAATGGATATAGTCCAGCGTGCCTTTGGTCCGATGAACTGCCTTAGGAAACTTGGTGCATTGTAGCTTCCCAAACACACAATGCTCACAGAACACAAGGCTCTTGGTCTTATGACCCCCGAGAAAATCTTCCTTTGAGAGAATTTGCATTCCCCGTTCGATCATATGAGCAAGCCTCATATGCCATAGTCTGGTCAGATCAGGTCCCTGAATTTCAGCTGAAGCAACAACTGCAGAACCTGTGACTGTTGAACCCTGTAATACATACAAAGTTCCATGCTTGACACCTTTCAGAATCACATCAGAACCTTTGAAAACATGCAAACCTCCACCTTCACCTTTGAAACTGAAACCCTTGCTGTCTAGCAGACTCAATGATATCAGATTCTTTGTCAAGAGTGGCACATGCCTGACTTTCTTCAATGTGCAGAGCCTCCCATCATGTGTCCTAAACCTGATTGAGCCGATTCCAACCACCTTGTAGACAAACCCGTTTGCCATAGAGACACTGCCCTCATCTGCACGGTTGTACGTAGTAAATAACTCTCTTTTGGGACATATATGGTAGGACGTCCCAGAGTCAATGAACCACACATCAGTCTGTTGTGTGTAATCATCTGTCAGCAGAACAAAATCTCCCTATGAAGTGTTTCCACATTCAGCTACTGCTGCAGATCCAGAGTTATGTTCTTGTTGCTTCTTCTTCTAAGGACATTCCATCTTCCAATGACCTTTCTCCTTACAGTAGGCACAGACGTCTTTTGGTAATTTATATCCGGAAGTTTTATTGCCCTTCTTACCGTCCTTGCTTCCTTTTTCCATCAACCTGGAAGCCTGATTTTCTGTACCTGTTCCAGCAGCCTTATGCCGCATCTCTCTGGTATGAAGAGACGACCTAACCTCTTCCAGCGTTACAGTCTCTTTTCCAACAATAAAAGACTCTCTAAAATTCTCATACGACGGAGGCAGAGACACCAGCAACATTAATGCAGCATCCTCATCTTTCACCACTTCATCAATATTACGCAATTCAAGCAGAATAGTATTCACTTGATCTAGGTGATCTCTAAGAGGCGTACCATCAGACATGCGCAGACTGAAAAGACGTTGATTCAGCATCAACTTGTTGGTCAGCGATTTCTTCATGTAGAGGCTTTCCAACTTTAACCACAAAGCGGCGGCCTTTTCCTGATCTGCGACTTCAGCGATTACGTCGTCCGCGAGACACAACATAATCGTTGAGTGAGACTTCTCCTCCATAGTCGCATACTCAACGGTGAATGTATCTGTATCCTTCTTGTCCGAAGCTAACGGCAACCAAAGACCTTGTTGCTTCAACAAAGACCGCATCTTGATTTGCCACAGACTGAAACTATTTCTCCCGGTAAACCTGTCGATCTTCATCATGGATCCGGACATCGTTCTCGGCGGAAATCGAACCTCGCTCTGATACCAATTTGTTGTAACGAGAGATTGAACGAGAACAATAATAGAGATCGAGATACAGAAATTTACGTGGTTCACTAACTGTTACGTTAGCTACATCCACAACAGAGAAAGCAAAGTTTTATTATAGAGCAAAATACTGAATTACACACACATTCTAGGCTCTGCCCCTCGGACTCCCCGTAGAGTTCCGGTCAACGACTGATTCAAGACATATCAACATAGAGCTTGAGAAATGGGAATACCGAAAAGACTCCTTGGCAAGGGGAACTGTTTCCAGAAATGCAGTAGATTTCTGATGATGGCGTTCCAAAATTTCCCTGAGGAACTACTGAACACATAACACAGAAGCATTCGATCAAAAATGGGATAAACATTTTTAAAAAGAGAGAATAGTATCATCCAATAAGTAACACGCATAATGTGAAATGTGGCATGGAACAAAGTACATACCACGATTAAGTATCAAAAGCGACATAACTAACAACACAGAGTTCACGGTAAATATACAATGAAGCTTCACGGATGTGCAACAACAATGATTTTTATATAAACAGTAAAAATTGGAAAACGGGAAAAATTATTATTTATATGAGAGTAGATAATAGAAAGCTAAGTAAATAAAGTCATCGTGAGGAGTTACTACTACTACAGTACTACTGCAACCTAGCTAAGATCACAATCCACCAACCTTCTTTGTCTCCCCATCGATCTTTGTCTCTTGGTGATCAAGTGTCTTAATCTCCGAATTCTTGTTCTAACTCTTTGTAAACAACCAACAAACCCATGGCAGCGGCCCAGTGGAACTAAGCTGGTAATGGTTCGGGCTCTCTGTCGAACATTTTGTGTCTTTTAGCTGGTGGTGTTGTTTTCCTCTTTATGGCTTGATTAGTTGCTCCAATTCGATTTCCCTGCATAGAATTCGAATCCAAAGCAAACCCATATTCTTGATTATGGACATGGTGAATTACCGTGACCAAAAGCCATTAGCGGTAAGAAGATTACGAAAGAATGAGTAGCGGTAAGGTTGATGAAGATGAATTTAGTTTGAGTGTGATGTTACCACCAGGTTTTCGGTTTAAACCTACCGCTGAAGAACTTCTGATGGATTATTTAAAGCCGAATGTGATGATTCAGAGGTTGCCACCAAATATGATCAACTCTGTTGATCTTTATAAAATACAACCCGATTACTCTCACAGATACAGCCGGATACTTAAAACCCTAGCTGTTTCGTTTTGATCATATGCATGCATGTTTTTTATGTTCTTGATATGGTTTTTGTTCTTAATACTAATATGTTTAAGAATTTATGATTTCAAGTTAAAAGACAAGTTTATGCATACATGTTTTTTATGTTCTTGATATGGTTTTTCTTCTTAATAATAATATGTTTAAGAATTTATGATTTCGGTCCTAATAAGGTAAAGGACAAGTTTATGCATGCTAAAAATATCTTGGAAAGAAAAGGTTGAATGTATTTTCTTGGATATATTTGACGATGAGAAGATGAAACTCCGCCCATATGCATCTAATTTGAATCAAGAATTCAGTTCCATTGTTATGAACGTATCTCCTTGTATTTGGTTTTTGATCTTGTGTTGTTAATACACTTACATAATTTCCTATCTATGATACAGAGACATTCAAGAAGCGAAAGGATGATGATGAATGGTACTTTTTTACAACAACTACTCGAACCTCTAAAACCATCGGGAGAACCAGACGTACAACCCCGGATGGATTGAGTCAAGGTGACCAAAAGATTCATCGTACAAGAGCAGAAAGTAGTAGTAATAATAAAAAGAGGAGGACAAGGGAAGATGATGTAATCGGATACAGAAATATGTTGGGATATTACTTCAACAAAGATAATAAACCAGACAAAAAATCAAAGAGTCAGAAAGACGATGGTATCAAAACTAACTGGATAATGTACGAGTACGTCTTATTAAGCGAAGAAGAAGAAGGTGGTGGTGATAAGAAGAGGTGTGAACCGTTTTTGTGTCAAATTCATCAGAACAACAACGGTAAGACAGCTGCACCTGCAGCATCAGTACCCATTATCAGTACTACTTCAGCCCCTCCTCCAGAAGACGAGTATCTACAAGAAGTAGAACCAGCTCCAGTACATCATCAACAAGACCGGTATCTACAAGAAGTAGAACAGGATCTACTAGAAGAAGACACTATGGAGAATATAATCAACATGGACACGATTAATCAATTCGATTATCAAGAGTGGAGTTTTTCAGTTCATGATTTAGTAGATAAGACACCTTCAGCTCCAGTACATCATCAACAAGACCAGTATCTACCAGAAGACTTCGTACCGGAGAATATACTAGAGAACAACAAGGACCTAATAAATCAATTCAATGGTCCAGAGTGGAGTTTTTCAGTTGGCGATTTCAATGTTGACAATCTGTTGTTTTAGAAGAAGAAAAAATTAGTTTGTATGTAGGAGAACTACATGGACTTGATCTCCAAGAGTGAATTGAGGTTTCTGGTTTGGTCCCCCTCAATCAGAGTATGTAGGCAGCCCAGAAGTTACTTGGGTCCAGTCCAAAATATTTTATTAAAAAAAAAATCATTCAATTTACAGATTCTTCTCGAATTCATTACTATGGAATTTCTTTTGTTGTTTTCATTTTTCACCGTAAAACATTTTGTGGGCTGTTTTTTATTTCTCTACTTTCAAGAAAAAACAATTGTTGAATTTTTGAAATAGTAAAGATGGAGTCACTGCCAGTAACAATATAGTACATTTTTTTGATTTAACAATCGAATTCCAATAATAAATACTACATCTGTTTTTAAAAAAGTGTTACTATCACTTTTTCATTTTAGCCTAAAAATAGGTCAAATTGGAAAAGTAATAATAACTCTTTTCTAAAAACGGAGGGAGTATTTGTTTAGTAACAACTTGTTAGACGATTTACAGTACCAGGTACTGCTGAAAGAAGTGTATGATGATCCCTTGATTAACTCTACATGCATTATAGTAGAGCAATACAAGAAGCTTGGAGATGGGCTTACTTATCCTTTCTCTACGAACTCCTGATTTCTATCTTATAATTGTCAATTAAATTCCTTCGAGCCAAATAAATTGATGGCTAAAGGTAAAATAGTTCAATCACTTGAAAACCAGGTTATGACACATTTTGTCTCAAGGTTATGGGCAATCAATCGCCTTCACTCTCACTCGATCAAAAACCAGTCTCCAACAGATTGTGCGACACTCTATATTACATTTACAGATACTTAGCTTCCATGCATCATTAGAAAAAGTGTGGTTGATATATTGTTTATCAAGTTTTGAGGAAATAAGCACTGATAAAAACACAAAAAGGCAAATGTGAGACAGCTTGAGAGGATGAGAAAGCAGCTAATTTTAAGATCTTCTGTAACTAGGCATTTTTAGATCAAGCAAAGAGTGAAAAGCTTACCGAAGTTGAGTCAGCACACTTCTGAGACAAGTTCTTTTTCCACCCCCTAAGAATAAATATAGATTTCATGAGCATAAATACCATATCATATTAGCAAGTTGAAGAGGCATGCCTATTAAAGAAACTGCCATGACCTTATAAAGCACATCAATTGACGATATGGTCTAAAATCAGTAATTTTCCTGTGCATATGGTGTGAATATTAGATATACATACCTGTAAAAGCTAACCACACATCCAAACATATCTCTTAGAGTTCGACCGCCAGATACATTAAGCCTGTTATACAAAGAGTCCACAAGAAAAAGTCTTAGGAGAAAGTAAAATTATCTAAAGTTTTTGTGAAGCCAGAATCTTCAAGTAGTTACACGTCAAGGAAAAATCCAGCATCACTCAGACACTTGACTTTAATAGTTGATGGAAATAGCCCCCGAAACTCATCGCTTGCAGAATGGACGCTATACCCCCAGCAGAGCATCCAGAAACAAGGGCCTGCAGTGAGTCCTAACAATGAGGATTGAAGACAGTGACACAAGGAATATTGCTAAAGGTAAAGGTAAAACAGTAAACCTGGTCGGCATTAGACTTCCCCTTGGACATAAACTCTTCCATCCCCGCTAACCAGATCTGTTGCCCTTGAAAGTAAAGTTGCTTGGCCTACAATATTGTAAGAAGAGAAGTTTAATCGACACTGTGTGTTTACAATACAATAGGAATAACAGTATGCTGCCGAAGAATTACAAGCATAAACGAATAACGTGGTTTACCCGCAAAATTTGAAATCCTGCCTAAAAGAATTTTTACCAAGCCATTTATCATTTTCCTAACGATTATATGTATTTCACCAACCTCATTTTGGCCATCTCCAGTAAATGATGCACCGTCACATTAACGAAGCTCGACCCTATTCCAATTAAAAAAATCTGCAAATAAAAAATAATAATTGCAATTACTGCAAAATAGAAGAATAAAATGTAATTGTATGGCTGCCATATAAAAATGGTTTAGGTGTAAACCAGGATTTTGCTCAGCTTTGTTGCTCAAAATTCCTGTAAACGGAATCTTCTTTTCCATAGATTTTGATGAGCCACGACGTGTCATTTGGCGATAAACACAATTTCCTTTGTTGTTTCGATGTTTTTATATTTCATAGTAAAACATTTTGTGGGTTGTTTTTTGTTTTCTCTATTTTCAAGAAAAAATAATTAGTTTATTTTTGAAATAGAAAAGATGAGTCAGTAGTAACAATATAGAACATTTTTTTGATTTAACAATAATAATACTTGTTCAGAAATAACTTGTAAGAAAATTTACAGTAATAGGTACCGCTCAAAGGAAAAAAATGTATACTATGAACGATTTTTTGGGATCCCTTAGAATTTAAGAGGATCATCCCTAATTTTGCTAAGGATATTAGGAAGTAATTCCTAACTTTCCTTATCTATATAATTTTACTAATGGCTAAATACCCTCACATATTTAGAAGTTAATAATATGAATTAAATTAATTAGTTGATTGTTAGTTTTAGATTAGAGTAAGATTAGATAGAGAATTAGAATTATTGTGAGGGAGAAGAAAATTTTTTGAAAAAAAATTGAAACCTAGGTTTGGTGATTGTTAAATTTAAGATGAATTACTCTAGTGCAAACTAGGAGGAATTTGAGCATCTAAATGATAGAAGAAACAAATTATTCGTCAATCTTCCCAATAATTCGGTATTGGATGATTTGGTAGATGGTGAATGTGTTCTTCCCCAAACCCCATCTCAACCCCAAAATTAGGGTTTTTACAAGATTACCGAGACCACCACGAAGAAGATAAAGATTATAATGTTTGGGATACTCGGGTATACTTGTTAATGTGTTTTTGTTGCTTGAATTGACTTAAATTTGGTGAAAATATAAAACTTTATAGCTTGGCTTCGAAAAACTCGATATAAGTTCGGCTAGGACAATGAAGAACACAAGTAGCCGAATCCTGAGTTCATGGAGTTAATGGATATTTGGACTAAGTTCGGCTACAATTTGGGTGAACCAATGTAATGTCGGCTGGTTCGATTCCAACTTATTCCTATCCGAACTAATAGTTAAAACTATTATTAGTAGCCGAACTTAGTTGGTAGTAGTAATAATGGTAGTAGCCGAACTGAAACGTTCGGTTAAGTTGGAAGTGGTCGACCTAGCCGATATTTTTGTTCGGTTAGGACTTTAATAAACTCTCAAATCGAACATTTATTTATTTTTCATAGATTTAAATATTTGTCAACCGAACAATGTGACTCCTAACCGACCTTTTTATTCGGTGAGCTCTATAGGCTGCACATCGGGTCTGGTGGGTCGGGTTTGACCCCACCCGACCCGCCAGTTGGCGGGTGACTGAAGTATTCACCTGCACCCAACCCGCCGTAGGACGGGTCGGTTCGGGTCTGACCCGCCATTTCGACGGGTCGGGTGCGGGTGGGTGCGGGTCACCCGCCCAGACCTTACAAGAATTCCATATATATACACGAGGATGAATTTGAGATCCATAATTTTCATACAACACAAAAAACAAAAGTAATTTCAGTATTCCCAATTCGAAAACCTAAAACTGTGAAATTGAGCTACTTACGTGATAATTATGTAAACCCAATTCGAAAACCAACCCATTAAGTAAATTATAAGCATCAGAAATGACCTAATCTTTAAATCCCACAAGAAATGACAGGTGTAGACTTTGCCAAGTCCATGACCTTCCAAAATCAGAAGAAAAATTTTCAAAATCAAAAGAAACATTGACTGATAAGCGTGGTTTTTCTTCAACTTCAATAAATGGTTGTGCCTCAACAATTCAATCTCAACTACATACTCTTCTTCTTCTTCCTCCTCAATTTCTGATTTTTATGTTGTACCCTTTCTCAACACCATTAACTCTTTGATTTACTTTCTCTTGTCTTTGTTACTCATCATCAACTCCACTGATTATTTTTCTTCATCGCAATATAAATCATAGAAAGGTCTATGAGTTCTTAGTGAATCTGGAGATGGAAGTGGCGGAAGATGAAAAACACAATTAGGCTACAGTGAAATCGCACTCTCTAACCCTAAAACATGATCCACAAAATGAATTAAAACTCATAAACTAACAAACCAAACCCAACATCGGTATCATGAAAAAAATAAACATCACCCAAAGACCAAAACTAAACACCAAATCGAATAAAAGTTATACCTGACGAAGATCTTCCTGAAATGAAACTAAAGTTGTTGAAGATCTACCTGAAATCAACCAAAAAAAAAATAACAGTTAAAACCCTTCGAAGAAAATCAATCAAAACACAGATAAATTTACAAGAAAAAGAGACAAAAATAAAGAAAAATCGTAAACCCTAACTGTACCTGATGAAGTTTTGTAAAATCAAACCCTAACCTTGATGAAATTGTAAGCCCTAATTGAGAGATGTGGAAGGTTTATGGTAGTGATCTTTTCAAACAAACTTATGTTTTAATGGTGAATTTTCTGGTTCATGGGGTGTACCGAGAGATGGAGAAGTTTTTCGTCTCTGGTTTTGCAAATGAAGGGAGAGAAAGAGATGAGAAGGTTATATATTAGCTCGTCAATAACGAAGTATCTCTAGCTTGATCCAGCCGTTTATCTACCAGACTACCACCTCAGAAAATCTGGCGGGTTAGGCGGGTGTGTCGGGTGAGAGAAGGTGTCACCCGCACCCGACCCGACAGAAGGCGGGTAAATGAAATTGTCACCCGCACCCGACCTGTTTATCGGCGGGTCGGGTGCGGGTCGGGTGGCGGGTCTGGGTCGGGTTTGTGCATCCCTATCTATAATATGCTTTTCTAACCAAACAATATTTTTTTTACCACTTGGAAGTTGTTAATAAGAGTATTTAAATTAGGGTGAAGGTCTAGTACAAACCAAGATCCGACATTTATAACATTTTATTGAAGGAAAACACATTACATTGAAGGAAACAAATTACAATGAAGGAAAAGATCTAGCGTACTTCATAACATTACACTCGAATATTTATAATACGTCGAAATACGAAACATTTTGAGCCAAAACTTGATAGCATGCATGATTCCTAATTTTTTTGCCACCGTCCTTCTTATATTCAGCTTCAGCATGAGTTTTCTGAAAAAGGATATCAATAATAAGTTAGTATTATATTAAAATTGGATTTGATTAACAATCTAACCGATATATACTTACTATCTCATCAATTTCGAGATCCAGATAAAAATCTTTCATGTTGTCCAAATTATTTCTAAAAAAACAACATCGATCATAGAGCGTTTCGAATAATTCCTTCACGTTTGTTATTGATCTTGATTTTTTATTTCCTTCTAATGTCACAAAACCCCAAAATACCCGATTCCAAAAACGATCCAAGGGTTGATCTGTGTTGATGTTTAATTGTTCGTCATACTTTATGACGGTTTCCCACGCGCGAACTACCGTAAAATCTTCTTTGGTGGTGAATTTAGTACTCATTTTTTTTGTTTTTTTTTGGATGATGAAGAAATGAGAAAGTATTTGAGAAGTGTGGGGATTTTTTGTTGAGAGAAGTTTGAGTATAATTTGTAAAGAGAAGTGTAAAGATATTTTTTGTGGTAAGAGGCGTTTTATAGGTCAAAGAAACCCAACGACTAGTGTATAAACCAAAATTTCGAGAAACTAGTCGTTGGCTCAAGGTTTTAACGGGTCATTTTTGAAAGATATGGAAAGTTCAGTTAAAAGAAGTTGTTACCGATATAGCCGAAATTTCAAAATATCAAAGATTTGTATTCAAGTAGAAAGTTCGGCAATATCGATAATAGGCTTTAATAACTGAACTTATAGGTCTAAATATTAAAATTAACATAATCATTGGCTAACTAACACATTACTAAATATTGCAATTCATGGTAACGATCCCGACTTCTTTGTAGCTTTAGTTCTACATTTATTTACCCTTAGGTGTTTACCGTGGCGAGGGGTCAGAGTTCTAAGATATGCCACCACCTTATCCTTACCTTTACCTTTCGACTTTCCCCTAAAAAAAACAAAGACTACTTAACTAATTAAATTGGAATAACAAAGCATAAAGTAAGGTTAAGAAACAAAAACTTCGTCTAAGATAATCACACTGTCGATTTAACCGAACAAAATGTTCGGCTAGCATCCATCCTAGTATTCCTAGCACAGTGTAATGTTCGGTTGACCTTGTTTTTTTAGGCCTAGCCGAAGTTTTTACTAAAAAGTTTGGTCAACAAAATAGATGTTCGCCAATAATACATCATTTTCCCTCTAAAACAGTGTATTGTTCGGTTGGAATGTTATTTTTGGAGGATAGCCGAACTTTATGTTCACATTTTGGACTAAACAGTTCGGTTGAAAAATAAAAATATCAATATCACCGAACTCCGAAGTTCGACTGAAAAATCTAGAGAAATAAAAGTTCGGCTAGCTCTCAAATTATTTATCAACCGAACTGTTCTTCGTGCTCTTCAGAAACAGAAATTTTGGTTGAGAAGAGAAGGATAAAATACTATGTTCCTAACTGAACTTTGATCTGCAACTACATTTTGAACTTTAGTATTCATGATTTGAAGTCGAATCAACAATCGTAAATGCATAAAACGAAGGGGTTTGTCGGGAACTACCTTCTAATTTGCATGTTGACTTGATCAGGAATTGGTTCTCTCGTTTGGGGCTCGATTTCGGGTTCAACACTCGGTTCTTCAACTTCTTGTTGATTTGGTTGACTTGTTGCTTGATTTGCAAGCACCGCAATCCCAGGATTAGGTCGTACATCTCTTTTACATTGTTTCACACGAGTCATTTGTAGACAATTTCGACGATGAAATTCGTTTATGAATCGACCATTAATTGTTTATGGAAGATGAAGAGGGAAAGAGGAAAAGAAGAGTTGTCGAAAAAAAAAATCTGTTAGGTTAGAAATGTTAGGGCGTGTTTGGTATGGTTTTTGAAAATAGTTTTTTGTTTTAAAAACAGAAATGAGAAAAAAAAAACGTGTTTGGGTGGGGGTATTTTCAGAAAAAGTTTTTTATTTGTTTTCTGTTTTTAAAAATGAAAAAACAAAAACGATTAATAATCGTTTTCTGTGTTTTGTTTTTTTTCTCACACTTCTTTCACTGACTCTCCTTCAATCTTCTCCTTCCATTCCCCATCACCACCACCATAACCAGCAACACAATCACTGCCACTTCCTTACACTCATAAAAGTTTGGGTTGTTCCATTTGATAATAATACATGGGTACTAGAGGTTTATCAGTTCGGAACAGGTGTGAATTAGGTTTTTTTTTTTTTATGTTTTTTTATTATTTTTGGTTTCTTATTTTTTTACTTATTTCATTGTTTTTTGGTTTTGTAGGTGAGGGCTTATGAGTTACAGCAAACCCATCTTGATTTACACCGAAAATGGATTTGTGGGTTTTAGTCTGATTTTGATTTTAAGTTGGAATCGAGAAAATCAGGATGAGATGAGTTTAGTGGATTTGATGGGTTATGTAGAAATCAGTTCACAAATTGATTTTCATTGATGAGTTGCTCTGGAGTTATAACCATGAAACAGATAGCTATGGATACAGTTCAAGGTTGATTTCTGAGTTTGCAGAGAAAACTAAAAGAAAAGAAAAGAAAAGAACAAGATGTCGCTGCTATGGGTTCTTTAATTGTTTATCTAGAAATGGACAGAGTTCTTGGCAGTAAATAAATATGGGACTGATGGGTTTGTCTTGAATGACAGATTGAATACAAGGGAGAACTGTCGCTGCTACTGCAATATGAGATGGGTTATATTTGTGAATTCATTGAAATGGGTTTGCTTTCACCATTTTTGATTTAGTAGGTATAAGTTATCAAATCGAATCAGACAAAGAATACGATTAGCTCCCTGCTGATCACTTTTATTTTTCTATTTTGTTAGTTAAGTTTTTACAATGATTTTCATATTCCCCTTTTATGCTACTAGAAAAATCTAAAGCTTTGAGCAGTGGACCATAGATTGCAACAATTTTTTGACTTTCTTTATAAATTATAAGCTCATCTCAGTTTGGAAATTCAAGCTAACTGATTTAAATACTAAGCTCATCTCAGTTTGGAAAATCAAGCTAGCTGATTTGTGGTGCGTATGTTAGCTGGAAATTCAAACCTTTATCTCAATCAGCCAGGTGAACCTGATTGTAAGTATTATTTAAGAACAACTTTATGTGGTTTTCCATATTACTCACTTTGAATATGTGATTCTATTTTCTTTGACTTTTTTTTCCCTATTATGCATAAGGATATTCATCTTGCTTGGAGAATCAGAGGTGAACATATTTGATAAATTGGGGCGGGTTAAGTTTAATTTTTGTTCGTATGTTTTGGTTGTTTATATGTAAATGTCTTATGTGTCCTTTCTTTTTTGTGTGATTAAATGTGTTATGAAATGATTTATCTAATGAAAATATTCACAGTATTATCTTTCTTCTTATTTTTATCTCACAGTATTCATAAGTTCATTATTATGTCGATATAAATCGATTTTCATTTCAGAGATACAGTGGTCGAGTATTGCAAGCATATAATGAAACTGTCAAATACTCTTACTGAATTTTTCGGAAGCTCTAGGTTTGCAATAAGACCACTTAAGAAACATGGAATGTAGTGAATGTTTATAACTGAACGGTCATTATTCTCCGGCATGTCCTGAACCTGAACTAACATTAGGTACAAGCAAGCATTCAGACCCAAGTTTTTTTCACTATTCTTCTTCAAGATGACATTGGCGGCCTTCAATTTCTGTATCAGAATCGTTGGGTTAGTGTCAAGCCTATCCCTGGTATTTTTATTGTAAATATAGACGACCTTCTTCAGGTAATTGTATTTACAAAATATGCCATTTATTTGAGAAGCACATATGTAATGAATCATGCATATCAAACCAGTCATTTGTTTCATATGCAGCTTATCAGCAATGACAAGTTTAAAAGTATGGAGCATAGAGTACTTGCCAATTATGCTTGACAGAGAGGATCAGTGATTCATTGGCTTGCTTTGTCGGACCAAGTATAAACAAATCCTCAAAGATTTATGATCCTATAGGGGATCTACTTTCTCAAGGCAATCCCCATGTTTACAAAGCGGTGACATTTAAAGAGTATGCAAATTATAGCCATTCTAAAGGGTTAAACGGTTTTTCTGCCTTAAACTACTTTAAGTTATGATGCTAATATAATTGCTGATAGCATCAGTTATGGGGCTTTCCATATCAGAGGGAGCAATAAGTTAGTAAAAACCAACCGTGATATACGTTTTCTTTCTTTCCAATGCTGTGAAATGAATCTACTGATAAATTATTTGATTTTATTGATTATAGCTTATAATTTCCTTTTAAAGCATGCACCACTAACCCAAAATCTAGCTACTCGTTTGTATCTTTGTAAAGAATGAGGGAGATGTTAATGCGGTTGATAATGCACAACAGGTGGATTTGTATTGGGAAGTGGTTTGAGGAGTTATTCGTGCAATTTGAATTTATGAATTTTTCTTTGTTATATATTTAGGTTCCTAACTTATATTGCAACGGTGACACGTCATGCGAATTAAAAAATGATGCTTGCTCATGCATCAAGTGCACAAGAGATTAAGGTACAAATCTTATTTTGTTGGCATATGGTGACTCTTATTCCGTTGAATGTTCACACCATATGTTGGTTCTAACCTCTAATTGGCTCCAGAAATGCTATCGTCCTGATATCTAGGGGTTAAGGTTAAGTACTGCACGAAAAGTTATTTTTGGATATGTTATTCATAACAAGTTAATAAAGACTCGACCAAAATCTCATACCGATCATATAAGTAAAGGTAACCTAAAATGTTGTGTTACAGAGACTCTAGGTACAAAATTTTGCTAGAACATGAACATGCTTGATATCTCTAGTTTAGAAGTTACGTTGAATGGAATTAGCTTATTTTTGGATATGAGGAACCTTTTCGTATGATCATACAACTGTTAAAATTTCAAATGAAATTAAGTTTGGGAAGTACCCCAATAGGCAAAGTTCTTCAGACACGACTGTAAGTTTTCAGTCTGAACTGTGCATATACACCCTATCATAACTTGATATACACCCATCACTTTTAGTTGAAATTTTTTATGAAATGTTCCTTGTTATAGTCGTGAATGTGTGGTAAAAATTTCAGCATGTTCATACCAGTTTAAGACATGATTTAGACAGGGATAGTAGACTGCATTTATAGGACCTAACCCAGGATTTGTTTTTCTATATGGTTAGAGCTTGGTTTATGCTTGATTGTGTTAGTCAGTTTGAATGATTTATACAATTCATATTATACGTTGCAACCTATAGAGCTAAATTGAATGTATGGGAGATTATTTATGAACTGAAATTCTTATTTATGAACTGAAATTGGGGTGTCTTTATTATGGGGTCAGGTCCGCATAATAACCAATATCATCATATTTGTCCGAGATTAGATCATCATATAATAGAGCGTACTTGATGCTTGTTATAGGTGAATCGTGGCCATGAACTGCACTTAGTTTAGATGGGTGATTGAAGTACCTGACTGTGAACTTGGAAACAAACATAATAGATTTGGGAGTCAGCTAGGCAGTTACGAGCTAGCTTCATCTTTGAATATACATTACTTTTTCTCATTTAACCTTGCTTACTCCTTGCTGCGACTTGTAATTTGCATAACTTTTCTGTTCTTTCTTCTTAGTTTGCCCTTTTTTTTTCACCTTGCCCCTTACCTGTGCTCATTTCTCCTGATCCTTGTTAGTGCTCGTGTCCTGTTCTGTCTTTGTGTTCCTTCTTTGAGTACCTGTTTTAAGTCTAGACTTAGATTCAGTTCCACAGTTTTGTAATTGCTTATCAAGAAGAAAATAATTTGTTGTGGTTTAATTAAAATATTTTGTGTTAGGCATGACATAGCAGGGACAATGTGGTTTTATCATCAACATCAAAATCACCACCAACGCGCTTAGCTTGTATAAATATAAATTTGTTGTAATGTGTGAAGTATTTGTGTAAGCTTATAACTAATTTTGAATTGTTTTGAAAAAGGTTTATAACTAAATTTTGAATTATCAATTTTAACTTATAACTAATTTTTGAAAAATATGTTTTTGAAAATAATCCTACCAAACAGCTTTTTAAAATTTATTAGAAAATAAAAACAAGAAAAAAGGGTATGTTTTAAAAACACTAGAAAATGATTTTTAAAAACAGTTTTATAAAATGGTACCAAACACGCCCTTATGATTTTTTTTTTAGGATTTAAGTTTATATTTGTTTTGGTTTGGATGGTTGTCAGATTAAGATAAATTTAATTAAAGAATAATTTAATTATTTCATCGTATTAGGACACCCTTTAACTTTGTAGGACAAATGGTCTAAGTACGAAAGGGTCCTTAAATTCTGAGGGTCCCCAAAAAGCGTTCTATACTATGATCCCTTATGTTCGAAAATAAGTCCAAGGGAAGGCCCAGTACCAAGTCCGCGGTGGAGTCCCGCGCCCGTTAACATCAAGGTTTACGAATCAGTGAAATTCTAGGGTTTATGTGTGATATCACTGCTATGCGTGTCTGCCCAAAATTAAGGCACTGAAAAGTACTCAATCCATGGCGGAGAAGAACCAAAATCACTCATCATCAACACCAGACGATGGAATCTTAATTTATTACAAATACGTAGAGATTCCTGATGTAAACGATCTCGTAGAATTTTACAATTCCAATTGTAAATCACTTAATCTTCTTGGTCGAGTTCGTATTGCTCCTGATGGTGTTAATGTCACTGTAAGTATATTTTCAAATTAAGTTTCGTTTTTTTTTTTGTAGCAAAAATAATCATGGGTTTATAATAAAGGTTGGATTTTGGTGTTTAGGTTGGTGGGAAATTTGCAGCGTTGGAGAAACACATTGAGGATGTTAAGTTGAATAATTTATTTGAAGGGACTGATTTCAAGTTAGCATTTTGTGACTGCCCTTCTAATGAGAAGATTGCAAAAGAATGTGGGTTTACGTCTCTATCTGTTCGCGTCGTAAAGGTCAGTTTTAAACTCTAACTGGTGGTTGTGGTCACTCGAATTCAAATTAATAGTGTTATGATTTCAGTATTGATAATTATAGTGGTGGTGGTGGCTGCTTGAATTTGTTTCGGGTTTGAATCTAATTATTGATAATTATGGTGGTGGCTGGTGGCCGGTGGTGGTGGTAACTTGAAATCAAATGAATCGGGTTATAGTGGTGGCGATGGGGGATGGTGGTGGTTGCTTCAGTCTATTCAAGGTTATAATCTAATTATGGATTGCTTAATTAGGTCTTTAAAGTCGACTGATCTAAAGAAAATTATGATGTTTATAGGAATTAGTTACGTTTAGCTCGCAGCCACTTTTGGAGTCACCAGCAATATCAAATGCTGGGAGGCATCTGTCAGCTGCTGAGTTTCATTCCGTTCTTCATAATGCTGGTACGTGACTGTCGATATGATTTTACTCTTTATCTTACCATACTTCGTTAGTTTAGAGTATTGGGTAGATTGAATACGATTAAGGTGTATTGTTGAAATGAACTTTTTGGTTAAGCATTTGTCAATGTCATGGTAAAATTGTTGATTTTGGAGGTGTTGTCATGCAGGAAATAATTTGGAGGGTGAGGGTCAATCTGGGGGTAAACAACTTATTCTGTTAGATGCAAGGAATGTGTATGAAACAAGAATTGGGAAGTTTGAAACCTCCAATGTGGAAACTCTTGATCCAGAAATCA
>JAJJMC010006817.1:4136737-4215039 GCA_023531435.1 Papaver californicum
AGATTTAAGAAAGGAAGGAAAAACAAACATTTCTTTTAGGCACCCCTGTATCTGAATACATTTCTTTCATTCAACTGATGACCTTTATCTGGAGTTTTGATGCTGTACACATGGATAAGTGCCCAACACTAGACTAGCGCATCAATGCTTAAGATGATGTTAGATACCGTATATCTGGAGCTTTGTGCGTATCTTATGTTACACGCACAAAGTTTTTCTTTTTTTCCTTCTTTTCAGCATAATGTGGTTAAACAGTTGATGTGTTTCGTATATATGCAACAGTGTTTGAATTAAAATAATGAAAATGTAAAGCAAGTTATTACTAGGACAAGTAATCATGTGCGGAATTTGGCAATAACCATTATTTTTAAAAATAGTACCGTTATTATTTTTGTGCTCTAGGATTTCCGTTGGAAGCTCAAGTTTAGATGTTGTTGGATCGTGCCTATTGTGTGGTTTGTCCTTTGACGATTATTCTTCTCGTTGCCGGTGCACCTATTGTCGGATGTTGGTCTTGGTCTGCGGCAGTTGTCAGGTTTTCTTAAACATTTATTTGCTTACCTTTGACAAATTGTCTGGTTTACCTTTTCTGCATGACCTTAATTATTGATTAGTATGATCTTATAAATTCTTTGGTCAGAAGAAGGATGGTGTTGATTATGTTTGCGAGCTATGTAAGAAACAGAGTAAGATGGTTGAGCCAGTATCAGTGATTGGAAGTAACATTAACCCTATAGATTCAACACCAGTTAATGGGTCGGGTGTCGTTGAACTTGAGCCTACTATGTTGTGTAAGAATATAACATCTGCTCTTGAACACTCTGAGGGACATGGTAAGGTTTGTATCATTGTAACTAACATTCCTATTTTACTTGATTTTATTCCCATGATACGAGCATTTTATTTTTTTTTCAGTTCAAAGATTATGCAACATCTTTTTTCCATTTTATCAACTTAAATCGTCTCTTAATTTTTGATTAGTCCAACTGGATCAGTAATTTGATCAAGTTGCTACACTAGCCCGCTTAGAGTTGAAAGCCAAACGAAAACTATTATCAATTCGATTTAGACCTAATGTTTGAAAAGGTGTTACACAGGTACCAGGCCTTTTAAAAAGTTAAGAATCTTGGCCTTGCATGGATTCCGTCAAAATGCATCAAGTTTCAAGGGCAGAACCGCCTCCTTGGCTAAGAAGTTGAAAGATTTAGTAGAGCTTGTTTTCATTGATGCACCCCATGAGTTACCTTTTGTATACCAGCCACGTACAACTGAAACAACTCCTGGCTCCTTTGTACTGGAAACACAAAAAGGCCCACCACCATTAGAGAAGTGTAAGAAAAAGTTTGCTTGGTTAGTTGCGGAAGACTTCAACATCTCCACAGGAAAAGGTTGGAAAATTGCAGATCAGCCATTCGATCCTTTACAATACCGGCTACAAACAGGTGGATTCGATGCTTCACTGGCTTACTTGAAAGATGTTTTCTCTAAATTAGGACCTTTCGACGGGATCCTGGGATTCTCTCAAGGAGCAGCAATGGCGGCATCTATATGTGGGCGAAAAGGCAAATTGGATGATGAAATAGATTTTAAGTTTGCAATCTTATGCTCTGGGTTTGTCTTAGAAACAAAAGATTTCGAGCTTGGATTGATAAACTGCCCATCAGTTCATGTTTTTGGCAATGGTGGTCAAGGTAAAGACAGGCAGATAGCACGCAACACAAGCATGGAGCTCGCAAATAAGTTCGATAAAAGCTGCTCATTGATCATTGAACACGAATCTGGACATATAATTCCTACTCAATCTCCACATATTGATCAGCTCAAAGCTTTTCTGCTGCAATTTCTCTGAGTTGCACTTGTACCTTAAACTGCCTTAACAGTTTCGGCATCTCCAGGTTATTCCCCTACTCTTCATCACTGTGGCAGATTGTCAAGATCACCACGCAACTGGTAATCTAATATATTTGTGAAAACTGCCATTATACATGCTGTAGAGTAGTTAATGAGATTTAAGGCTTGTAAGGATAATTCGTGAAAGAGAAGTCATATTGGCTAGTTTTTAAACATTGTGCACTGTACGAGTGTAATCGATAAGCAGCTGGTGCTTAATTTGTTTTTGTTTTTCTTATTTGTTAAGCATATCGGTGTCCTTTATTTTCATCTCCCAGTTGTACTAGCTTGACGCAACCATCCAGACAAATTGTGTCTATTTTTAATGTGTTTTCTTCTCTTGTGGCCTAGTTGGAATCGGCTACAAAAAAAGCCACACCTTTGACACTTCTTCATTTGTAGTTATCGCTCTATCAACTACAACTTCGGTGGTTTCTCCCTGATTCAAGATTGGGTTCTTGATTTCTTTATGTTTTGAAGCATAGATTCTTGATTTTAATAAAAAAGGAAACATTTTTATCACTTATACTACAATTTCTTTTTGGATTTTTTTTTTCTAACTGGGTTACTCTTAGATTTAACAATTGTCCGATACCTAAAAAAAACAAACCCCGTTTTTCTGTTCAGCACTTCTTTCTTTCATCAAGTTAATAGATTCATAAAAATCCCATCTTTCTCTGATCATGTTCATGTTCTTAATCTAGAAAACCAGGGTTTCAGTTCTCATTTCTCTACAGGAAACTGGGGTTTCTTTCTCACTCAAAAAGAAAACAACGAATTAGGTTTCCATTAATCTCTTCTTCATCGACACTTGGCTTCTATAGTTCACTATTGCTTTCCAAATTTGAACTCAATTTGAACTCTTGTGCATTACACAGAGAAGGGTGAAAATGGTAGTTGCATCGGGAATTCCTTTTGCCAAGGAGATGGCTATACGGAAGAGAATCTTGAACATAATACAATATGAGAGAAGAAGACTTTTCTTCATTAAGAGAATACAATGATTATCTAGAAGAAATGGAGGACATGACAACTAACTTAATCAATGGCATAGATGTTGTTGCTATCGAAGCTAAAATTGCCCAATACAAGGAAGAAAATGCTGAGCAGATAACTCTTTCTCAAGCTCGCAAGGCAGAGGAGTTAGCAGCAGCTCTACAAGCAAGCAAAGGAGTTGTCGTCGTCATGCAGAGTGATGCAAATGATGGGGCCATGAATCAAAGCTCTCGATGTTTTACTGGGCATGGGGGGCAGTATGTGCCAGCAGTTACTGAGGCTATAGGTCAACCGCGGCCAACAGGCATGGTTCCGCAACCTGTTCCATTAGGTCATGATGTGCATGGTTATGCAGTTAATAATGAGGAAATGACGAGGCTCAGAGCAGAGAGAGGTGGAAGAGCCAGAGGGTGGAGTATACTACTAAGCAGGAAAAGGGTACTTGAGGAAGCCTTCAGTAGCATTTGGGTATGAATTTTCTCCTTAGTGTTTTATCTTGACATGTGTGCAAGAGTTGCAAATCTTATTTTTGGTATAGAAAGAGGAAATGTTGATTTTGTTGTCGACTCTCCACAGTGTAAAATTGAGTGTTATTTTCTCCTCTTTGGTGCTTGCTCAAGTAATGTTTCAGGGATAAATACAGATCAAGTAGACAAGGATTCATGAGTATGGGAGTGCATAAGCTGATAAGTAAACTGAATTGTGATACAAAAAAAATGAGTCGTTCACGAATTGTACAAGCTTAAAATAGTAGTTCAGGAAAACAGGAAATGAGCAAAACTTGAGGTGTGTAACAAGGTGTAAAGCAGTCGTATGATTGTTAGAAGCATTGATAAAAATGACCATGATGCACGTTCAAGTGTAATGCATACCGATGACCATATCTGTCCATCTTTACACAAACACTGACATATATAACAGATAATAATTGTGATACTGTAAATGCGAAAACCAACTGAGACTGTTATAACAGAAATAATTTCAGCCTATGAGAGACAAGTCTTATTGAACAAATTCTATCTCACCCAAGGAACAAAAGGCAGGCTTGAGCTTCTTTCTCTTAGATTTATATACTCAGTGATTAAAAGCTGCGAATATTCTCGTATTGGAGCACTATTTACAGGAAACAAAAGCTATTGCACACACCTGTATTTAGGACATGGTAAAATCTTAAAATATTCTCTGAATAATTAGAAGATCCAAATTGTGGAGTTGTACAAGCTAAAATTGTCCAAAAGCAGTTGCAAGTCTCTGAAAATCCTTAGTATACAGATCCTGAGCTGGTAGCTGTTGTTGCTGCTGCTCCAAGTGGTGGTTCTGATGCCAAGTTGTGTACGAACCCTCAACTGTGAACTGGCTTTCTGATTTTATGTCACTGAGTAGGGGTTGAGGTGCCTGATTCTGCACTGTACCTGATGTTAGGAATGGAGTATATAGAAGATAATCAGACCATTTTGAATCATCTGTTTCACCTTCGACTGAAGTGTTTTGATTTTCTTTATACATTTTCCCTTCCTCCGATCCCCACGTGAAGGTTCCATTCTCGACAAAGGAGCAATTGCTTTGCAATTCCTCATTGCTGTTAGTAGTGACATCACTATTGCTGTTATCATGTTTGTAATTCCCTGCTTTCCAGCAATTGAATGCATTGGTTCCCCCTGCCGAAGGATTACGCAAGGAGGGAAGACTAGCAGCATGCCTCATATCTACCAAACTCGGTAGGATAGAACTCGATACAGGCGGCTGAATCCTGGGAAGTGAATTGGAATTGAATTCGGAACTCATCTCGAAAGTCCTGGTGTTTTGGTTGAACAAGGTTGTCGGGTCTTGATTGACAGAGACCACGGCATCAGATAACCCATCATTCAACTGCTGAAGGGGGAAATACCCGATAGAATCTGAAGGTGCAGAAGTTGTTCTGGGCAGGTTTGAGTTGTCATGGGAGTTCGTGAACCTCTCCAAGAAGAATTCCTTAGTTGGGCCACTGGATGTTATCAAATTGTTGCCGGTACTATTGGTATTAGCCTTAAAGCTCAAGGAATCTTGAAATGAGAACTGGTCTTCAACAGATAAGCTATGTGTCTTTGTCAACACCACATCTGGCTTTGAAATCTCTGCTCTGAGAAGGTTCAATTCATTTGGTCCAACTCCGAAGGCTTCCTCACTATGAGTATTGCTATTGCTACTGTTACTAATCAACGTGTTAACTTCTCTGGTCTCAACCTCAGAGAGTGGTTTGTGAGTGTTTGGGTCAATTCCCCTCTTCCTCAGCTTCTTTTTAATGCAAGAATTCCATAAATTCTTGATCTCATTATCAGTTCTACCAGGTAATTGTGCTGCAATCTGAGACCACCTAATGAAATTGGCAAAAATGTAAAAGCCATCAAATTCGCGCAGCCGATAAAATTTGTTCTCTCTGTCATTCCAAATTCATGATACTAAGGAGAATTTACCTGTTGCCCAAAACAGAATGAAGTTCAATTATGAGAGTTTCTTCCTGCTGTGAAAATGTGCCTCTCTTTAAATCAGGCCTCAAGTAGTTTATCCACCTAAGTCTACAGCTTTTGCCACACCTTTGTAGACCTACATATATTTGACATTTTGAGCAACATCAACAAAATATCCTGCAACATATAATCATGTACAAGTCTAGTGGATATACAGTTATAGGATATAGAAGTAGAACTAACCTGCTTGCTTAGGGACAGAACTCCAACATCCATGACCATACTTTGTGATATGCTTAAGAAGCTTTTCATCTTCTTCTGGTGACCACAACCCTTTCCTCAGCTTCTGCTTGTAACAGCAAGAGTGTCTCCCCATTTCAGAGTGAAAAGTAGACAAACTTTTCCAAAGTAGCTTCTGACAAGATGATGTTCTTTAGCAAGAGCAGCAGTAGTAGAGTTTAAGGTAGTGAAATCTATGTGAAGAGATTCAAGAGAAGTGATGGTGAGGTTTAGAAAATGAAGTAACAGCTGAGGAAGGATTCCTAATTCAGTCTTTATGAACGAGAGAGAAAGAGACAATTAGAGAGAGATAGAGAGAGAGGGGAGGTCATATTCAAGAGGTTGATTGTAAGTTTGAGGTTTTTAAATTTTTTATGAAGGGATGTGACTCAATAATGGGAAGTCATTTCACAAGGATTGAGAATTCAACTGCAGGAATGGTTAACAAATTGTTTTACCGGATTAACAACAGCTAAACCCGTTTTTATAGATCGTTATCGCGTTCAGTATTTTATTGTTGTTTTCTTGAACAACCATTTTCTGAAAAAGAATAAGCGTCTGTTTTAACTATTTTACTTCTTACTATTACCGTTATAATAGTCGTTTATTGAACCACGGGTGTCAATAATGGGAAACGTAGATGTCAAATCAAAAGGATTGAGAAATTAATGTGTCCTGCAGGACTGGTGGGTCAGTAGGACTGATGATATTATTAATGGTGGGAACGGAGGAGATTTTGATGCTTAAAAATCAAGTAAAATATAGAGAAGGTCCACCACAGAAACAAAACAAGCAAAATTAATACATGGGTCTGAAATTATAACTTAGGAGTTTCTAGCAAATTTTTATTACAAGATTCCAATAATGAAAATGAAATTGCAAGACAAAAAATTGTTAAAAATAGAGAATAGGTCTGTAGACAAGAAACATCCATGCTTAGCTGAGTTTCGCCAGTTTAGAAGAAGAATATGCTCCTCACTGATGAATTGGATTTGAGAAATTGAATGCAATTAAAGAAGATGACACAATCCTCATATTCTATCTCTTTCTTTAGACACTTTTTAGTACTCTTTTGTGTCTCTGTCATTGGTTCTTACTTACTTCAGAAAAAAATCCCCTTTGTCATCCAAAGAGTGAAGGACACCTCTTTGTGTTTTCTTTTGACTTTGTTTTTTTATTGATTTTAGATGGGTAAATTTTCAAACTCATCATCACTTTGAAAAGTTTATGATTACTTGAAAAGAACAATTTATATTGCAGACAGACACCTTCATCTCATTCATATGAAATGTATCTTCCTTTTCTTTGGAAAAAAAAATCAAAGTATTGAGAAATCCTTCGTACACTTTCATGTTTAGTCTCTTTGAGAAGACAATGAGAATACTATCATCAAAGTCATATGTTTTGGTACGTGGGAGATTGCACTGCATGACATAGTTGAGTGCATCGCTCCTACGCCAAAACTGCTATCCGGGATTCCTAAATTTTACGAATGATGGTACTCTACATATGAATTTCTCCACTATTTTTTTACACCATTATGTGACGTACATCTGAAACCTAGATTTGAAACGGTGAGCAGTTTTAGAATTCACGGTGGGTCATGGTTAAACTACCATGGGCCTGTACACAAGTGACATGATTTTTGAGTATAACAATCCTAATTCACTTTTGTAGAAATCGCGACTACATTTAGCATATATAATAAGCTTTTAAACCCATAGGTGTTCATATCGGACGAGTTATAATCTCGTGAGAGTTTACAAGAGGTATACCCACAAAATCTTTACTCCAAACCCTAGCTACTTGTGAACGATTGAGGGTAAACACTAAACAAGCTATTTATTTGGCATACTAAATTCTTCGGCTATGTGAATCATTATCCTATATGAGTCCAATTGTTGTACACGAGTTTGCACTCAGGATACTAAAATTCATAAATAAGAAAATAAAGCTCTACTTAGATAGTCGTTCAACCACGATACTCAGAATCTATCAATGTTCAATCACATGGGAAGATTTAGAAGATGGATATAGAAGTAATGAATGGTGCACATGTTGACTAAGGTGAACGGTGTTTCCCATATCTGTCTGAAGGTCATTGCCAGGATGAATCCTAATGGATTGAGATACGCTCCCACTGATATTACTCCTTATACTAGTATCGACTCAGCTGGTATATACAAGGGTCCCAGCAATCGATTTATTGAAAATTAAACAATAGTTTATATTATTAAATATACTGACAACATGATTCCCCTTTCTCGCCGCCCTAGAAACTAGGATTGGAAGGATCCAATTGAATCCAAGCGCATGCTCCTTATCAGCATCTTACATGATAGTTCTTATGGATCTTGCGTTTCACGCTTGCTTAGGCGACGGAGACAGGGAGAACACACACATATTGCTATCAAAGTGTCAATAATCGATTTTTTTTTCTTTTTTTTTTAAGAATCAAAAATAAAATACAATAATGGGGATTGATCTGAAACACTCTACTTCATCCTGGTGGCGATAACAATTCGATATTGGTGCCCCATCAAATCACTTAGAGAAACACAAAAAATTACAAAATAAAAACAGAAGGTGATATGGTCAAGACAGACTCCGAGATATGGTGACGACTATCATGTTATTTCTATCACCTGAACTTTGTCCTTTTATGAATAGACCCTTTAGATAGGCACACCAATTCCTATAAAAAAAGAGCTAAGTTTCCATCTATCTAGAATGGTTAGTGTCATCCTGAATTGTTCACAATTTTTTAGACTTTGGAGTTTCATATTTCAACTTAAAAGTTTCTCCCTTACCCCCAAACTTAAATTTAACATTCTCCTCAATGTTTTAAAGATGATGATTAAATACATGAACAAGGAGAAACTGTTACCAATCAAAGGAAATGAGTTAAGGAAAGATATTACCGTGTCGCATGAGCATGGGTTACCACCCAAGAAGTGCTAAGTTTAAAGTCTTCATCCAGATTAAGAAAGGACTAGTCACCTCATAAAATCATACAGCAATAGCCGGAACAACTGTGGGTCATCTGAATCAAATAGTACTATAACAAATAAAAGGAAACTGCAACAGGCCAAGAAAATGAACAAACCGAGCACACCCTTATCTAGTTTTTTTTTTAAGACAACTACATCTAGTTGTGGTTCAGGTTCAGGCTCTATAAAAGGGTCTAGATAAAGTATTTTCATGGGATGGAATTCCTCATAGGCATGATCAACATGATCAGGTTGAAAAGTTTGGAGTAACTCAACTAATAAATTTGAAGCACATAATAATAACCTGAATAATTGTGGATCCTTAAATTCAATCAGATTTGACTCACACAGTAGACTACAGTGAAAGTGGTAGTTATTCTTAAGAAAATGTGTCAATTCTAATTTCCTAAAGTAATTAGGCTTAGTCTCAAAACTTAATAACTGACACATTTGAAATTCATACGTTCCCACGTATGGAAGAAAATGTTTTGGTGGGAAAACAAAGTCAATCTTGGTATTATTTCTTAGGTAAACCAAATCGACCAGAGGATGGGTTTCTAACAACTGAACTTCTTTCCGGATATCAACAGTCTCATGGAATCTAGTTTGAAGATGATCTTGAAAAATGGTAGAGGTGCAAATTTCAAGTCCCAAGTGAGGAACCTTTTTAAGAATCAAAGGTAAAGCACAAGGAGAATAATAGTCACCCCCAAACTTAGAGTTTTAAGTGTCTTTAGACAGACTATTCACAATTTCCTTAATTTCTAGATCGTCAGATTCATGAAAATAGTTAATTGCTTCTTATAGGTTATAATCAGGTGGTGCATCCTCACTCATATTTAAAATATCTACGAGTCTATCTTTTTTATCTAAGATTATTGTTTCTAAATCGTTGGACTCTAAAACATTATTCTCAGGATAAACTCGTTCCTCTAAACCATTATCGGCTTCAAAACAAGAAAACTCTACATCCTTTAGAACATTGGTATCTCTAGTCAAATCCTCTTCCTTTTGAATAGGTGAATAATCATTAAAATTATTTGGATTTGAACCAAAAATAACACTATCATCATGAAGCACAATTTGAGTGACAATTTCTTGATCACTCTGCCTGTATATTTCAAGTTCTTCACCAATACTATCCTCATCAACATAATACTATAAAGATGTTTAAACCTCGTCTAAATAAGTAGTGTTACCAATTTTATCCTCGTCATCTTGACTAGGTGAACAATTATCAAGGGTAGCAATATATTGGAAATTAAGATCATTTTGAGCAATATTATTCTTTGCAAGACTTTTATTCACACTTAATACGAACCTATTGTATTCTCAATTAATTGTTTGAGGTATTCTTCTAGAGAAAGAGTTGGACTGCTAATTTTTTCCCCCAACGTTATACAAACCTATTTGTATTCTAAGTCAACTCCTTGAGGGAATTCTCTAGAGAAACAAATGGATCATAAGGAGTACTAGATCGCAACTGCTCGTGTGATTCTTCTAGAGAAAGAGTTGGACTACTATTTTTTCCTCCCACACTTAATTCAAACCTATGTGTCATCTCAGATATCTTCTTGAGTGATTCTTCTAGAGGCATAGGTTCATGATGAGTACTAGATCGCACATGCTTTAGGGCATCCCTCCAAGATAAAGAACTCGAATTTGGCTCATTTTCATGTTTATATGACAGATGTGTATATGAATAGTAATTGGAATCACCCTAGTATGAGAAATAACCTCCAAAAAGGTTGATGGTAGTCCCGACTACTATCCACACCATGTTGATAATATGGATAATGTCTATTTTGAAATTCAGTCGGATATTCATTGTATTAGTCCTCATAATACCAGTTCGACATTTTCTGACAAAAACTTCCTAATGTAATTACAAAATATCTAAGAAAATAAATCCTAACAAGAAGGGGTTCTAAACATACACAAACAAGGACGACTCAACCAAATCAAACTTATTGAATCTAGCTAACAAAAAGCATGATGGATCCACTTAGATTGTTTCTAGACCAACTTCTATTCTTCTAAAAGGAAACTAGTTACAGTTTAGCAAATCTCTTAGAACGATCCGAATTAGATTAAGTCGAAAAAAAAACAGGATAAGCTCTAAGGAGCTTTGATAACCCTTCCTCTTTGGCAACGTTTTCTTGTTACAAGGCGGCTCGATTGTACTTAAAATAATCTTCTTGAACTTTGAGTTAGACTAACAAAGTAACCAATACAGTCCTTTTGAATGACTTTCCAATAAGCTCGTTACCCTATCGGTCTCTTTCTAGTCAAATATTAAGGCTTAGGTTTGCATTTGGTAATGTGTTCCAATAAGCTCGTTACCCTATCGATTCTATAAGATGAAATCCGAGTCATTATCTTATATGGCCAGTTTTTTCCCTTTACTAGAAAATTAAATCCGCATTCAGTCCTCAACATATATGCATTATGAAGGAATACAAAAAACCCACTGAAAGGGGATTCGTGGGTGGTTAGAGTCTTACCTCCCGTTCCATACGGGCAATGAACCGTTGAAGTCGACTCAGGCCACCGACTCCTATGTCAGTGTACGAACCCGAGGGGCTGAGACAATATCGTAATTGTCGTCCTTCCATGTTGCAGTTTATATTCAATAATACCCTTACATAGGGCTTAAAATAATAATGTGAAGTCCAAAGAAAAATTCCATAAATAAAAGAAAGATTACAAAAATAATAAACGATTTTCTAATACAATTTTCTAAAAACAAAAATAAATAAACCTTAAAAATTAAAATAAAATTAAAATTAACTAAATAAAATAAAATAAAATTGTCTTGTTTTTCCGTTCTTTTCGATTTAGCTTTGACTCCAAGTCTTTAATTAATCAATATAATATTTGGCTCCAATTTCTTTTTGATCCAAAACCTGTAATACAAAGAAAAATACCTAAAAACGTAAAACCGAACAAATAAAAATAAAAATCTAATTAGACTAGCTAACCTAAAAAAAACTAAAATCAAATCCAGAAACAAGTCCCCGACAGCGGCGCCAAAAACTTGATCGTTTTAAAAAAAGTGGTAAAAATAGTTCGTTCGATGAGACTTGTGAAGATTCGTTTTAGACCTAATTTTAATTTAAACTAGGAAATACGTAAAAAAATTAATAATATTGGGAAGAACTGGAACTCAGGATTCCACCAAAATCACTTCTGAATGATTTCTACAATGATTCTTTAACAATTATAGCTATTTTATTGACTATGTTTCTTTGCCAAAGGTAGATTTCTAAAATATTAACTGTAAATCACAAGCATGGCACATCAAAATCTCTTAATTACCAGCATACCATCAAACAAAATCACAACTAATTAAGAAAAATCATAAATCAATTAAAAATCAACGCAAAAGTCATTAAGAATCAAAAATAGTTACCATTCAGTCATGAAATATGGCTTCCTCCATTGTCCCAGTGGTGGGGTTTAGCTCATCATGCTCAAAACAGTCTCAAAAGACTGGTACATGGCTCAAAAGTGCTTGAGAAGAAGAAAAGAAACTAAAAATAATAAAACAGAAAATCTGCAACGTTTATAGGTGTTACAGATTAACTGTTACAGTCCAAGTTCAAGATAAATATTACATACTGAAGATAAACGTTGCAAAGTGGACGATGGAACCGTGACAAGATGGTTGAAGAAACCGCCCCTTATCTTCTGTTCTTCGTGTTCTTCAGCAGCAGCAGCAGAGAACTTTCCTGAATTGATTTTCTTTGCTCTGTTTAGCTTCCTGATCTCGACCCAACCTTCCTCACCTCTTTTGTGACTTGATACAACCTTTTTCTACACCACGGAAGCAAGGAATCTCTAACAGAATTCCTTCATGGAATTTCTCGGTTGAGCTCCCCCTCTCCATGTCTGCCTTTATTTCTTCATTTTGTTAGCCTTATATAGGTTTAGTAAAACTTATCTAGTCTTCCTTAATCGATAAGGAAGCAAATCCCAATCCAAAACAAACTCTAACTCTCGATTATCCAAATCAAAGAAGAAAATATTTTCAGGTAAATAGATGGATTTTTCCGTTTTTTTACGACAGCAAACACTTCTGAATGACATGTTTCGACCTGTCTAACTTGTTTCTTCAAATTGGTATAGTCAAAAACTCTTTAAAACCCCAAAAATCTCGCTCCCAAATCATACAGTTAACTTTCACGCGTAAAGGGATTGCTTCCCGCCATTATCGAATTTGAATTCAAAAGGAGGGCGCCCTTATCAACCTGGTGGGTGCCTTTATCAATTTTGCGGGTGCCTTTAGTAATTTCTCTTGGGTGCCATAAAAAACTTTTTGAGCCAATTTTTCCACAAATGTTTATGTCCCAAAAATACCTACAAACACATAAAATAACACAATAAGTACCAAATTGAGCACTAACAAAATAGATAATTACGGACAATTTAGACACAAAAATGTGTCTATCAGTGATGGTCAAACTACCATAGGCCTGTACACACGTGCATGCAGGTGATGTAAATTTTTGGGTAAAAATATGGTAAATAAAAAATATTTTTATTTTACGAAGAGTTAGCAATTCAGTTGATCTAGTAATTAAAATTATTTTGTTATATATAAATGTTTTAATCCTGTGAAATTCAGTTATCCCTGTGCATACAGTAACAAACTGTACCTCCTTGGGTTAAAATTTTGGCACACCTTTGAGAAAAAAACACTTGGAATGATTACCATTTGGCATTAATCATGAAAGGAAAACTTTATGAAGAAAGTTTGTTTAATAAGATATCTGATAAAAAAAACTGGATCCCTTAATGTTGGAAAGTTTGTTGTGTTATTTTTTTACCTCAATCTTCTTCAGTTACCTTTAAAGCAGTCCATGGAGCTCATAATTACAACTGACTCCATCAATATTTGTTAATTAACATATCCTTGTTTTTTTTCTTGTAACCTATGATAACAAGTATTTACTTTCTAATTTATCCTGAAAAAATGTGAGAAAATATATTTAAATTAAGATTGCATTTTGACAAGGCTACGGGATAGTTAGGACCTATAAAGCTCTGAGACCGGATAGTCTTCAGGATAATATTGGGATCATGTTGGTACTAGTGTTGTTCATTTGGTTAAAGAATTCTTTCAATATGGTCAATTAGACCCTAAATTGAATAACACTTTTATCTCTATTATACCAAAAAATTGTAGTCCTTGCACTATCAAGGAAGATAGACCAATTAGCTTATGCAATTTTACCACAAAAATTATTACCAAGATTATTGTTAATAGGTCAAGACCTTTAATTAATAGAATTATCTCAAATAATCAACATGCTTTTCTGATGGGTAGATCAATATTTAATTTTGCAATTGTTTGTAATGAAATTATCCACTCATTTAAGCACAAGAAAGGGGAAAAGGGTTGGATGATTCTGAAATTGGACTTTGATAAAGCCTACGATAGAGTCAGCTGGCATTTTCTCTTCAAAATAATACAAAGTATTGGATTTAATAATACTTTTATTCGGTGGATTGAAAAATATGTGAGTACTGTTTCATTTCAAGTTTTGATTAATAGCTCTCCAAGTGTCAGGTTTAACCCTTCTAATGGTCTTAGACAAGGGGGTCCTTTGTCCCCATTTCTATTTATCATATGTTTGGAGGCTTTATCCAGACTAATTAAAAAGGGTATTGATGATAAGGAGATTTCTGGGTTTTTTATTGCTTGGGGTACTGCTGTGGTCTCTCACTTCCTTTTTGCGGCTGATTGTATTACTTTTCTTAAAGCTTATTATAAAAATGTTTGTGGTCTAAAAATTGATGTAATTTTAGAAGTGGTAAATAAAAGGTTCGATTCTCGAACTTGTGAAGGTAATGATTTTAGAAAATAATGATTCTAATTAACTCTAGAAAATTCCAGGAGTATGAAAAAGACTAAATAACCTAAAGATGATTTTTAAATAATTTTAAAAGGACCAGGAATCAGGAATCAGGTAATTCTAACAACCTATGTGATTAATCAGATAATTCTTTTTAAATTAATTAAAGCACAAATAATTGCCAAAGTTGGTTTTGTTATGCTAACAAACAGAGGTAAATCACAAGCATGGACTATCAAAATTAATTAACTAAGCATAATCCATCAAGCAAAAGCACAACTGTTGAAAGAAAACCGTTTTTACTATTTAAAACTATGCAATTCTAATAACAAAAGAATTATAAATAATTATTAGAAAATAATTAAATCACATAAAATTGAGAAAAATACCTTATCCATCATCCCAGTAAATAAACTTAGCCCATGGTGAAGAAAACTTGCTCAAAAGATCTTTTCATTGCTCAAAAAGTTGATTACAAGGTGAAATAATAGTGCAACAGCTGAACAGATACGTTTATAAATGTTGCAAGAGAGGGTTCAGCTGTAACAGAAAGTATTCTAAGCAACAAAGATTTGAAAGAATAGGCAACAGGAGCAGAATGTAACACTGGATATGCAACGTATATAGATGTTACAAGATCGTCTTCTTCGGTGATGGTGGATGAAGAACACGCCGGCCGGTGCAGCAGCAGTGACCGGCGATCACCGGAAGTGACCGGAAATTGACGGAATCAATCTCTAGGCTTTTTCCCCTTGATTTCTTCGGCTTCTCTTCATATATATAGGGTGTAGGAACCCTAGGGAGTGTCCCAAACCCAATCAAACTCGTAATACTTATCCCAAATTGATGAAACAATCCCTCTCCTAGCCGGAATCGGAAAACTAGTTTTTACCCGTGATTTCCGGCCAATTTTTCTCTGTTTTTGACGTGTTGAGGCTTGTATCAATCTCTTCTAGCTTGTGGGACACTTTGGAAGCAAAATAATTCAATTTTCACGTGGATTAGAAGTTCACAGTTGAACACAGTTGACTCCCGTCCCGATCCCGTGCTGAGTTGACTTGGTCAACTCGGGTTGATCGATTTGACTCGGGTTTGACCCGATTTTGACCGAGTTGACTCGAGGGTGCCCCTTATCCATTTCTAGAGTGCCAATAACACTTGTCCTTGGGTGCCTTTATCACTTTTTGAGCCAATTTTTCCACAAATCTTTATTCTTCTAATGTACCTGCAAAAGCAATAAAACACGTAATAGACACAAAATCGAATACTAACTCACTAGAAATTAAGGTGTAATTTAGACACTAAAATGTGTCTATCAATAGTTATTATTAATAAATTTTGCACATGTTCTGGACAGCTGGTTAGTGATGGAAAGTCTACTATTCTCACTTTATCTAACTTGGGAAGAGGCTTTACTAGAGGCATGGCTAATGCTCTTAAGGTATAGATTGCACTGGATCATAGTAAGTATCTAAAAATTCCTCTTCGAAATGAGGTAGGATAAACAATAAGACTTATACTGAGTTAGCTGGAAAAAAATAGCTAACAAAGTGCAGGGTTGGAAATCAAAAAATTTAAATTTTTCTAGTAAAACAAAGCTGATTAGATCAATTTTGGATCCCATTTCTAATCATATAATGTTTATGCTTAGGATACCCTAAGAGTATGACTTTAACTCTAAATAGATACAAGAAGAACTTCTCGTGGGGAGGAGATACAGATAAAATGACCATTCATAATCTGAGTTTGACCAAGGTTTATAGACCCTTAGAATTTGGTGGGTTGGGTATTAAAGATACTGATATTAGCAACATTGCTTCGTTGGCTAAGATGGCATGGATAGTTTTTTCAAACTCTAATGTTGAGGTTACGGCTTTACTCAAATCCATCTACCATCCCGATAGTGATTTTTGGAGTTGTGAAGCTAGTAATAGAAGCTCTGTTAGTTGGAGGAGTATTCTCAAAGGCAGAGATTCCTTGAAGTCTAAGATGGAATATAGGCAATGGTGAGTGTGCTGATTTGTGGAATGATCCTTGGGTAAGAAATCTTCCATTAACTGCTATCAATAGTATAGTATTCCTAATTTGCTTTTTCAATATATTACAAACTCTGAAACAAGGAATTGGAATCTTAATATTGTAGATAATTTTATAAATGTTCAGGTTGCTGAGAAGATTGAGGCAGTTCCCATTGGGAATGGTAAATGTGAGGACCAACTGATTTGGTCTTATGGAAATAATGGTGATGTTACTGTTAGGGAGGCGTATAATTTTTCTATCTCTATTAAGATGGGAAACTTGATGCCTAGTCTTGATAGGAGATATCTCTGGAGGAAGAATTGCCCCCAGAAAATCAAACAACGTTTGTGGTTGTTATGCTATAATAAATTGAATCTAAACGAATCTCAATATCGCAAAAATGTCAGTGAGCATCCTGGATGCAATTTATGTAGCATAGAATTTGAAACTACTAACCATCTATTTTTGGTTGTAGGGTTGTGGATCCTTTATGGAAGAAGGTCAGGGAATGGATTGGTTTTCAACCTGATATAAAATATTTAACCCCTACTACTTTTAGAAACTATTGCAGGCACCCTGGAAAAATTTATGGTATGGACTGGTGTCATATTATCCCCTATATACTATAGTCTATATGGATTGGAAGAAATGAGTTGGTGTTCAACAACAAGGTGTTCCAACCAACTAGAATTCTTTCTAAAACAATTAGAGATGTCAAGGAGAATATGAACTCTTGTGGTAAGCTGGAAAAGGTTGGAAAACAGGTAGTGGATATACAGATTCCTTGAGTACTACCAAGGAATGGCTACAATAAGTTGAACTGTGATGGAGCCTCTAATAAAAAGAAGGATGCTGGTATTTGTGGAGTTACTAGAGGAGATACTGGTGGTTTCCAAGCATGTTTTGCGAAAGAATATCTACAAAAACAACAACAATATTGCTGAAGTATGGGCGATTAAAAATGGTATGATTCTGGCTATTTATGTTGTTATGTTGTACAAGAAAGAAAATCCAACCCCTTGGTGTCTGTGTGGTCTGATTAGAGATATTGAGGAATTGAAGACTTATTTTGAAGACATTGTTATTGAAGAAAGGTATAGGAAGCTAATTTGGTGGCGGATTATTTGGCAAAATCAAGTGATGCTAAAGAGATTGAAAGAGCTTGGCTTGCTAACCCTCCAAGGGATGTTCTGCGTCTGATATACGAGGATCTTGCTGGAAGAAATGCTACAAAATTTATTTACTTAAATTTTTAGTTGTGTGGCTATTTAGCCATGTATCAAAAAAAAAAATCTTCATAAGTTATAATGCCAAAGTAAGCCACGGGGCTAACTGACCCGATAGCTTTTGTTTCATTTTATTCCCATTGCAAAATAAAATTCTGATAAATTAAAAGGGTTACCCTAACACCCCGTTCGGTTAGAAGAATTGGAATCCTATAAATGCAATTATAGGGTAATCCAATTCTTGAAATTGAACTCCAAGGAATTGAATTCAAATCCAAAAAATTAATGTTTGGTTTCAATTACTTTTGTTTAACCTCAGATCCAATTACATTGTATTATTGGACTAATGCGATGGAATTCTATTATTTTGGAGGGAATTAGATTCCTAGGAATCAAATATATTAATTACACAAAGTTGTTTTGTCCCGTTCAGCCTAAGTAATTGGGCGCATTCCCTAAAAATTGGATTATCTAGCCTTCGATTCCTTGAAACGAACACGCTATAAAGATCTATCAATTTTTATGAGTAAAAATTCAATTAAATAGTATGTTTAATTTGTATTTCAAGTGGTATTCATGTAAAATATCACTAGAGAGTTTAAGTCAAAAGCGTTGTTTGGTGATTTCATGGCAACATTAACCCAAGTCAAGATCTTTGTGATTTTCTTTATTAAATCATGTGGTTTTTCTTTAATTTTCTGGTAATTTCTGTTGGTATGTGATCGACGTTTGAATTTGATTGAATCTAATCATTTGGTTTTTAGTGTTTAATGAGTTCTTCTGATTTTTCGATTTTAAATATGGAAAAAAATGAATCTACGAATCGATCCATCTTTAAAAAGTCTCAAATATTTGAAGATGTTTTTATCAATTGATATTCTCTGCTTTCTGAAGTTGGATTAAGAAGTGATGCATGATCATTTTGTCGGACTTCCTGATGTTATCATCGATAGTTTTTTAGAGGAATGGATGTTATAGGCCTATTGAAAGATTGGATTTTCAAAATTTAAAATTAAATGACGGTGTTATCTCCTTAAAAAACAATGGTATAAGTTGACAGGTCTACGTCACTCAATTCCATTAGGAAAAGGATTTTTCGTTATTAAGCTTACAAATGCAGAAGATAAAAATTTTGTTTGGAATGAGGGCTTGGATGGTTGGAGCTCAGGTTGTGCGTATTTGTGGATAAGAACCACCTTTTAAGACATAGAATCAAAAGTCTTCAACAGATGTTGTTTGGACTCGTTTTCCTGGTTTGAGTATTGAGTTATAGAAAAGAAGAAGTGGTTTTTTCTTTGGGTAAGGCTACGGTTAAAACATGTAAGAGTTAATGAAACAACTTTGAACAAAGATGTGGGTTATTATACTAGTGTATTAGTTGAGGTGAATTTTGTTAAAGCTATTCCAGAGAAGATTTTGGTTGAAACCAAATATGGTAAATATTATCAAAGTGCGGAAATTCCAAAGCGTCCAACTATTTGTAGTCATTGCAAAATTATTGGCCATTATGTCCCTGAATGGAGACTTATTAGAAGGGAAATAGATCAACATAATGTTGATGTCAATGATAATGATGGTAAGAAAAACTTAGAAAAAAAAATAGAAATATAAAGGGAAAATTGGGAATATGTCCCGGAATTATACCACTCAGTTGGGGATATGTCCTCTAACGGAAAAAATTAAGGAATATGCCCCAGACATCCATTTTAACCGTTAAATGGAGAATTTCCGCATGTGTGGGTTCATACGTGTGTTCAACTTTCAACTTCTACCCTTAGCTACATCCTACGGTCCAGATAAGAAGTTGGTGGACACGTGTTATGAGATTAGAACTTCCTAACACACGGGTTATTGGCACGTTCGATAACTTCATAACACACGAGAGTCTTCTCAAGAGAACATTCGTGTTACTGTGTTAGTTTCAAGTTTGGGGAAATTAGGGTTAACAAGGAGAAATGGAGATTCCAAAGAGATAGAGAGAAAGTGTTTGATCGAGAGACAGATGAACGAGAGACAAACTGAAATGGAGAGATCGAGAGGCAAAGACATAGATGATGGTGTGACTGGAAATGGAGACGAAGAAATTAGGGTTGGAACTGTTACAGAGAGAATGAAGAAATCAACCTCAATGGGTACTGGAAAAATGTATTAACATCAAACCCCTTTCTTTTTATTTTTGTATCTAACTGTTTTTGTGTTTGATTCGAGTTTACATGCTAAATATTTTTTTAGGGTTTGTTTGAAATTGAAATTAGGGTTCATCGATGGCTGATGTTTGAAACTGAATTTGTCTGTGTCTGTATTATCGATAAAATTAAAGGATATCTCCTAATCCTTTTACATAACTGTTCTAACTCTGGAATGATTCTTCTGGAAAGAAATCTTCTTTTCTACATAAACATCCAAATCTCCTCATTTTCACAACTGTTGTTGTTGTTGATGATGATCTCTGATGATCATTTCTAGTTTCCACCATTGTTACTCACATCTGCAGATTTTAGTACTCTAGTGAAAGGGGTTACTGGTTTGAATTATGGGTTCAATCAAACGTTTGAAACTAACATAGTTAGAAACCTGTCATGAGTTGCAGAAGAAGTAATTAGAAGAGTGGGGTTTTGGTTGTAAGACAATAAATGGCTTGATTATCATATGTATTTGTATACCCCAAAACAGAGTTGTCAATTGTCATTGTTGACTGTTGTAACTGAAGTTAATGCGTATGTGTACCCACCACTGCTGCCCCATTGAAACCCATTGTTTACATATTTTAACTTGTTTACGGTTTTAAAGCGATGTTGTTTAGTTTTTTTTTTTGCTGTTTAGAAGCAACATCAATGTTGCTATTGTTTGTTTAGACACTTTTCGAGACTGTGATACTTAAGCACTCTAGATGCATATGTTACATTTGTCTATTACATTTGGTGTGTTGGGTCTTATGTCTGTTGATGTTACATAAATGGTTGAAATTTTGTCTGTTACATTTGGGTTTATTTCAGGAAATTAAAAGATAGAAACTTTAGGATAACTATTCTTAATCAGAAAGCTGGTATTGAGGCTGGTAAAGTGATTTATGTGATGAATGTGGTTGCATAACATCTATAGATAAAAGGAAACCAACCATGTCTTCTACATTTTAATTTTTTTTTCTGTTTTTTCTTCTACAGGTTGAAGGGATAAAGATTACCCAACCACCATTGCTTAGAAAACCTGGTAGGCCTTGTGTCAACATGAAGAGGTCTTGGTTAGAGATGTCCTCTGAGAAGAAAGAAAAAGGTAGAAAGTGTGGTACATGTGGTGGATCTAATCACAACAGCAGAACATGTAAGGGTGGAGAAGTTTGATCCAACCCCAAGAAGAAGAAAGCCAGAGTAGAGTGTGAGGTGAATGGAAGTTCTTTTGCTACCACAACTTCAACTCCAAAGAAGAAGAACAAAATCACCAGGATCCGAAGGAGTAGGGGAAGTTCTTCTGCAACTGCATCATCTAAAGCTCCTAAGACATCCACTGCGGCTACTTCTTCATCCACTACTAAGTCAAGCAAATGAGCTGGTTTGACTATGTCCATTAGTAATATCAACAAGGGAACAAGCCATGTCAAGCAGATTATTAACACTTTCAACTATGATGCAGGCTTAAAAAGACAAAGGAAGCCTAAAGTTCATTTTGATTTGTGATTTTAATGTTTTATGAATGTTATGAAATACATGGATGGTTGGTTTGTGGGAATCTTTTTGGTTTAATTTTCAATTTCAGACAATACTATTAATTAGTTTAACTTTCAATTTGCTTTGTTTAACTTTCAACTTCAAACAGGTTCATCAACAAAACAGACACAAATATTTTTGTCAAGAAAACAGGTTCAAATTCAGCCAATTTGGTCAACAAAACGGTCAAAATTTTTTTGTCATTTTTTTAAAACTAAGGGGTAATAAGGTCATTTCGAGAATATTATGGTTTTTATATTTTCCAAATTTTCCAAATTTTTTTGACCGTCGGATCGTAGATGACACGTGTCGGCAATCTATAAATTTGGGAATTGTGGGAATCAAAATTATAAGACAGGGGTATTATTGTCCGAATTTGGCACGTGGGGTCTCACACATGTGCATTTTTCATCATTTAACGGTTAAAATGGATGACTGGGACATATTCCTAAAAAATTTCCGTTAGAGGACATATCCCCAACTAAGGGATATAATTTGGGACATGTTTCCAAAAATCCCAAATATAAATAAAGAGGAAATTCCTCAAGTGGACTTATCAAATGTTGAACATAGTTCTGCTGAAACTGATACTTATGCGAAAGTTGTTGACAAAGCTCTAGTGAGTTTACTCATAGTATTCCCACCTTTAAAGAGAAATTTGTTTCTCTAGAAGATAATGATAGGGAGTTGGGTGCTTCTGGAGATTCTAATACTAATTCTGGTAAGGATCGATCTTAGCCTTCCTACTAATATATCAATCGTTGGAACTTGTTGTTAATAATTTTGTTCCTAAAAAGGTTAAAGTAGTTAAATGTAATGGTGGTAAAATTAAATAAAATGTGGTTAAGATTCTGGTAAATGATGCTAAGGAAATATCAAATGCAAAAGTGAATTCTAACGTTAAATTTTTCCTGATATATTACTAAAAGACAATGCATTAAATCTTCAACTAAAATGGTAGTGAGATGGGAAGCTCATTTTCTTCCCAAACCTCTAAGTGTAAATGAAAATGATTGATTGGAATGTCATAGGACCTAGAAGGTTTAAAGCCAAAGGCAAACTTAGGTCACTAGTTAGACAACAATCCTAGTTTAGCATGGGTTTCTGAGCCAAAAGTTTGGTGTACTTCAAACTGTAGTTGTAAATTGAGATTTCCTAGAATGCATCACTTAATCATTCATAATTTAAGTAATTCAAGAATAGAAAATATTTGGTTGTTTTTGTATAAGTCTTATTATTTGTCATGTGGTTATTTCAAATACTAAGAAATGTATCACAGACACAGTGGAAGCGTGAGGGGTATTAGTTTCTGATATTCATGTTGAGGTCTATATTGTTGATATAAGAGCTTTATGGAGTGATCAATAATATTAATACTCTTGATAAACCTTGGTTATTGTTGAGTGGTTTTAATGTTGTTATGAATTTTTGATTAGAAAAAGGGTGGAAGATCACCTTTAAGATTGGCTATGTGAGAATCTAATTTTGCTATTGTTTCGCATGGGCTTATTGAAGCACCTTATAGTGGTGCTGATTTCACTTGGTCTAATGGTAGATTTGGTAGAAGAATGATTTCATGCAAGCTTTATAGAGTTGTGTGTAATTTGAAATAGTTGGAAGTGTATAGCGGTTGGAGCTACAAAGTTGGTGCTAGAGGAGTGTATGATCATATTTCTCTTATTGGTGTTGAGTCTGTTCTCCCTAATTCTTCAAATGTGCCTCATAGTTTCCAGAAGATGTGGATCTCACATGAAGGATTCTTGAAGGTGGTAACCGATTACTAGGGAGAAGAAGTAATTGGTAATCCTAGTTTTTTTATTAAAAAAAAAAAAAAGGTTAAAGCGGACTCTTAGAATTTGGAATTGGAATGTGTTCGGGAATGTCCAAGTTAATCTTAAGAAAGCTGAAGAATACATGTGATGATGACTAAAATGTTAATTTATGATGATGGTCCTGAAAATATGAGCTTGTTTAATGACTTAGTTACTTCAAAGTAAAAAACATGACACCATAACACAGAATTATTACATTCTTATAAGGCATAAATTGAGGCTGAGTTGGATATAAGATAGTGCAGATGATTCAAGATTTTTCCATACTAATTTGAAGTTAAGACAAGCCCATATTTCTATAAGTTAGTTAAAAGATGATAGTGGCGTTATTATTACTAGCCAAAAAGATTTTTCTGAGGTATTTATATCTCATTTCCATAATAAATTTAAGTATCAAAATGAAGAGATTAGTGAAGACATTTTTTGTGTTGTTCAAAACATAATTACTATAGAGAAAAATGTGATTATGGAGAGTTGAAGATGAAATCAAGCTGATTGTAATTGATTTAAATCCCAGTGGTGCTCCAGGACCTGATAGGTTTCTTGGTTGTTTAACAGAACTACTTGCCATATTTTGGGAAGTAATTTGGTAAATGAAGTGCAATATTGTTGGAGAAATAATTTTATACCCAAAGGGCTTAATTCAAACTTTTTGGTTCTGACTCCTAAAGTCAATGAACCTAAAAAAACTGCTCAATTTAGACCCATTGGTCAAAGAAATTTTGAATTTAATGTTTTCACCAAGATTCTTACTTCTAGATTTGGTATTTTAATCCACAAAAAACATTTATCAAAGACATAGGAAAATTGAATAGCTTATGAGCTTGCTAACGAGTGAACTATAAAGACAGGTAGAAATATTGGGCTTAAATTTGATAAAACCTAAGCATATGATAATATCAGATGGATATTCATATGAAAAGCTTTACTTCATTTTGGATTCTCTACGACGGGCTTTATATTCTTTTAAGACTGCTAAGATATTAATTTTACTTAATCATTCCAGTTAGCCATTTTGATTTGTACGTAGGTGACTCAAACGATCTACTGTTAACTGTTTTATTTTATTCAGCTGAAGATATTCTAAGTAGAAAGCTATGTCAAATGGTACAAACTGGAGATATCCAAACAATACGGTGGACAGAAAAGGTATTCATCCAATGCATAAGTATTTTACAATAATATTTTCCTATTTTGTAATGAAAATAACTAGTGTTTAGATAATTTGATGAAGATCTTGATAATGTACAACTTAGCTTCTGGGTAAGTAGGTAGTAGAGCTAGAATTAGATATTTTATTGATGGTACACCAAGTTATATGAGGAAGATTTCCAACAATTTGCATATGGAATTAACATCTTTTCCTTTTAAGCACTTGGGTATGGTGCTTATGTTAGACTTTTTTCATATGACCTAAAATTAAAGAAAAAAATGTGATTCATTTGTTGGGAAGTCACAACTGATCAAGGTAACCCCCATTATTCTCTCTCACTTTTAGAAAACCACCCACTATATCTATCATGCCAACTACTCTATGATGGCTAGAGTTAGTAAAAGGAAGTGATAGCAAAAATCAGTGAATTAAGGTCACCAAGTTCACTCTCATAACTAAATACACCATCTAAAAAGTGAGAAGGAGGGTTTGGAACCAAAGTTCATATCAAGTAAAAAATTAGGGCATACTCAAGGATTAAGCTTTCAAATTGCAATGGCTGGAGGTACACAAAAATCAATCTCTTTTATTGCTTCCGCTTTCATTATTGCATATTCATATTGTGATTAGAATATACATAGAGATATATATAGGTTTATTTTTGGTATCAGAGCCTGTAATCACCTCTGCGTTGCTTGTTATGGAATTATATATGTTTTTACAAGTAGTTCCAATAGACATGTTTCATATGAAAGCAGAAAAAGATGTTTCTACCCACAGGCTTGTTAAATCGGAATAATATGATATCTGAGTTGAGAACTTAATTGACGGTTTCATTCTTGAAATCGACCTCTATGATCTCCAGACTCTTATTCTTTTAACCATTTATTTTTTCATACTGGATGAGCCAAGAAAAGTCATGATTATGTGACGACATGGTTTACTGTCTGGTGCATTTGTTTGTGAAACTAGTTATGTCTTTCCTGCCTCAAAGACTTCATTATGAAATGTTAACTGGAAGCCTTTTGTTTTGAGACTAACATATACCCTCCTCTATTAAAATGGGTATCTTAGTTATGAAATCATACACTACAGTGTGCAAGTAGAATTAAGCAATGAAATTAGAACCATTAACCTGTGTGTTAAACCTGATGTACCTTGCTGATGCCTAGTCAGTTGTGGTGCCACTTCTCCCACCCGCTCTCTGTCAATTGAAGTTCATAATCAGTTCATCCTTGCTTGAAAATTACGGAATTTTAGTCATTAGAGGCTATTATTGCACTCATTAGCACAATCCGGAAACAGAAAATTAAGAAATTGAAGGTTGCTGTAAAATCTTACAATATGTAAATGCTGGCCTTATCTTCCTTACGCTGTTGGTACTGTTAAGCTTGTACAGAAAGAATTAATTTCTATAAAGATATCAATTTTTTATTTTCCTAGCCTATGTTGTGCACGTAATGATATCCTATCAATAGAAGTTATAAATTAGGACTGATTGTTATTTTGAGTAATCGATGGTGTCCAGTAAGCAGACCTTTGCCTCTGTAGTTACTAGCTCTGTACGTTTTCCTATTGAAGTTGATTTACATGGGTTATGCAGTCTTATGCTTTTTCCATTTATGGTGGTTGCCAGAGTGATAGGTGTTATTAACGTACATTACATTCACTACAGGCAGTCTAGATTATGCATTTTTTAATTTCTAGCGTTCATCATGTTATAGTCTTTTCTGCATTACCATGTATCTATAACTATTCTCTCATGAACTGTGTTGTTATTTTCTTCTTCTTAAGAAGATGGTCACGTGCTAGAAAGAATTTGTAATTAGTCTTCTGAAGCCGACTAAGTTTGAACATGATATACATGGAATTGGGTTTAATTTAATTTAATTGAAATTGTTACCAACCATCCATCATGTTATTTATTTTTTCCTGATGGTGGTTCTGATCTTAGAATTGGTAACTTGAATCAGAAGATTAAGAAGTAGGAGTGTTGGTATATTTCTTGATGATAATTTTGTTTAGACCCACCAAAGTAGCTCTTCCACTTTCTGTTTCGTGTTTTTCCTCTTCAACAAGATTTTGAAGAGTTCAGACTTGGTTATAAATAATTAGTTATATATATATATATATATATATATATATATATATATATATATATATATATATATATATATTACGACCATTAGGATTATACATGAACAAAGAGTAAAGAAATATGTCAAGTGATTTAATTATTTTAGTAATTAGAGAGTAGCCACAGCATCTCTAGTTATTTAAAATTTTCTTAAGAAATCACATGTGGAAACTAGACATAAATTTGTAATTAATCATATGTAATATGATGAAATATGCCCACAGGAAATTTTATTATATTTGTATGATTAGTTGGGGTGAAATATTGACTTATGTTCCTTAATCTACCCACAGGAATTAAGGAAGGAATATGGTTTAATAGTTTCATCATGTAGTTATGAATCTAATTTGAGTAGGACTTTAGCCCACAGGCAACTTTTATGTCACTAGATTCATATTTTTATGCATGACTTGCATTGGTAAATCATGATTAAGTTTAAGTCTCAAATTTTTTATTTATAAGCATATATATATTTTTCTTTGCAACAATTTTAACTGAAAACATTTCTGATGTCAATTGTGACATTCCTGAATTAAAGGGTGATAACTATAAGGTATGGAAAGAAAGAGTGCTTTTACAATTGGGGTGGATGGATATCGACTATGCTATTCGGAAAGACGAACCACCTAGCATAACTGATACTAGTACTCTAGATTCAGTTGATCTTTATGAAAAGTGGGATCGATCTAACCGTCTCTCAGTTATGTTCATAAAGACCAAAATTTGTGCTAGTATTCGGGGTTCTGTCCATAAGCATACTAAGGTTAAAGATCTCCTTAAAGCCATTGGTGAGCAGTTTGTAAGTTCTGACAAAGCTCTTGCTATCACCTTAATTATGAAGTTTTCGTCCATGGGGTACAATGGGTTTAAGTGTGTGCGTGATTATATCATGAGCATGAGGGATATTGCGGCCCAACTTAAGGATTTGGAAGTTACCATGTCTGATTCTTTCCTAGTTCATTTAATTTTGTGCACTCTTCCTCCACAATATGGCCCCTTTAAGATATCTTATAACACATATAAGGATAAATGGTCAATTAATGAACTTATGACCATGTGTGTTCAAGAGGAGGGGAGATTGAGGATGGAAGAGGGCGAAAAGGTGAACCTTACTACTGCTTCTTCTTCAAAGAAGAAAAAGGATTACATTAAGGAAAAGGGAAAGCTTTCAGCTAACCAAGGCATAAAGAAGTAGTCTACGTGTTTCTTTTATAAAAAGAAGGGTCACATGAAGAAGGACTGCATTAAGTTTAAGACTTAGCTTGAGAAGAAAGCTAATTTTCTAGCGTTTGTTTATGAATCTAATATGGTTAATATTAATCATAATACATGGTGGATTGACTCTGGTACTACAATCCATGTTTCGAATACCTTGCAGGGTATGAGAAACCTAAGGAAACCAATGGGAAGTGAACACTAAATCTATTCAGGTAGTCACATGAGTTCACATGTGGAAGCTGTTGGGACATACAGTTTAATATTAAATAGTGGTTTTATTTTGCATTTAGAAAAGACATTTTATGTACCAGGTTTCACTAGAAACTTGATTTCAGTTTCAAGACTTCTACCTTTAGGAATTTCCTTTAATTTTTTCGGATTCTGGTTTTAGTATTCTTAGAAATTCTGAAGTTATTGGTTATGGTATTTTGTCTGATGGTTTATATCGTCTTTATTTGCAAAATGATATCACTCATAGCTCTATGCATGTTAATACTGAGTTAAAAAGATGTATTATAAATGAGGACTCCTCAATTTTGTGGCACCGGAGATTGGGACATATCTCCATTGAGAGAGTTAAGAGATTGGTAAAGGATGGGGTACTTGGTACTTTGGACTTTCCTGATTTTGATACGTGTGTTGGTTACATAAAGGGAAACAAACTAACAAACACAAAATTGGTGCCCAAAGAAGTTCAAACCTATTAGAGATCATACACACGGACATTTGTTGTCCAAACATGAACGCTAATGATCCGAAATACTTTATCACCTTCATAGATGATTATTCACAATATATGTATCTTTACTTGTTTCGTTCCAAAGACGAAGTTTTGGATGCCTTTAAATTGTTTAAGGTTGAAGTAGAGAAACAATGTGGTAATCACATTAAGATTGTAAGATCAAATAGAGGTGGAGAGTACTATGGTAGATTTCTTCATAACACTAGAATTGTGGAATCAAGAAATGCTAAACTTCTTGAGAATGACTTGATTAGTGGGAGTGATCAATTTCAGGATATTGTTCCTTAAAAAGATAATGATCAACTTCCACCAAGTGTAGCACCCATTGTAAAAGGTGATCGGTTCAGCTTGGACCAATGCCCCAGGAATGACATTGAAAGGGAACAAATGAAAAATGTTCCATATGCTTCAACTGTTGGTAGCACTATGTATGCTCAGGTCTGTAATAGACCCGACATTTCATATGTCGTTGGAGTATTAGGAAGATATCAGAGTAGCCCAGGAATCGATCATTGGAAGGCTACGAAGAAAGTGTTGATATACCTTAGGGGTACTAAGGATTACATGCTTATATATAGACGAACAAATAGTCTTGAAGTGGTAGGCTAAGTTCGTTTCTTGTTTTGAGAATACCTCACATGGTGTATGGCTGAAAGGCTTCATATCTTGGCTAAGAGTTGTTGACTCTATTAGCCGACTAATAAGAATCTATTGTGACAATTCAGCTGCTGTCTTCATGGCTAAGAATAATAAGAGTGGAAGTCGAAGTAAACACATCGACAGAAAGTATCTAGTCGTAAAAGAACTGTGTAGGAAAAGAAAGTGATCATTGAACACATTAGCACTGAATTGATAATAGCTGATCCCTTGACTAAATACATGCATGTTAAAGGATTCAAGGATCATGTAGTAAGGATGTGACTTGGTCCCATTATGTAGTACATATTTTATGTTTTTCTGAAGCTTTCATTTAGTTGGATTATTTCTCATTTGGATTATGTACGTACTTACTTTGGTTATCTTGTTGAGATATATCATTATAGGTTGACCTAGAGTAACATATGGTTTACTCATTAAGTTAAGTATGAGTGGTGAAAGACTAAATATATTGTGATACATGGAAGATTAATTCTTGCTCTTAAAAGAGGATTAATCGCCATGATCCGTATATGGAGTCTCTCGTGAAATGGATCAAGTGGGAGAATGTAAGACTTTTTCCATATGACCTAAAATTAAGGGAAAAAGAATGTGATCCCTTTGCTGGGAAGTTACAACTGATCAAGGTAACCCCCATTATTCTCTCCCACTTTTAGAAAACCACTCACTATATGTATCATGCCAACTAATCTATGATGGCTAGAGTTAGTAAAAGGAAGTGATAGCAAAAATCAGTGAATTAAGGTCAACAAATTCACTATCATAACTGAATACACCATCTAAAAAGTGAGAAGGAGGGTTTGGAACCAAAGTTCATACCAACTAAGAAATTAGGGCATACTCAAGGATTAAGCTTTCAAATTGCAATGGCTGGAGGTACACAAAAATCAATATTTTTCATTACTTCCGCTTTTATTATTACATATTTATATTGTGATTAAAATATACATAGATATATATATAGGTTTACAGCTTATGCATGGAAGAGTTAAATCATGTCATATATATGGTCTACGGTTGAGAAATTTACAAGGAAAATTGGGAAGTTAGAAGGGGACTTTACTGCCATTTTAGTCAAGAGTGGTGTTTATTAAATATATATTGAATAGTATACCTGTCTACAATGTGTTAGTGTATAGATGGCCGAAGGATGTGTTGCATGAATTTTCTAGAATTATCAGAAAATTTCTATGATCTAGCGATCCTGTTACTATGAAGTAGGAAAATGTTAATTTTCTCCAATTGGAGAAGGAGATCTTGGAATCAGAAGACTTGAAGATGTGAATAGAATTTTGTTAGTAAAACTCTTTCTGAGAATTCAAACTTATGATAAAAAATGGGCAAGATTAATTTTAGCAAAATATAAGGATTCAGACGGAAATTGGATCACTTATTAGATTAAATCCTCTATATGGCAAGGCCTAAAAAGTGTTGTTGATGTTTTACATGAAGACACAATAACAATTAGTTCGTGATGAAAGGCGGATTTCTGTTTAGGATACTACAAGAATCTAAGAGCAATATTTTTCCTCAGACATTTTAGACCCGTGTTCTCCCTTGGATTATTTTGCAGAGATGAGATTTTATTTGCTCATAGATTTGTGCTTGTATTTTTAAATGGAGTCATAGAATTTAATTTATCTGCTAATGCTCTTGCAAAGAAAAGGGCAATTCTTAGTTAAATCAAATTTTTAGAATTCATTCTCATCCCGAGTTCATTATAAGAGTAAAATGGCCATATAAGCCATAAACATATATAGTTCAATTATTTGTAATGTCAATTATTTATAATGTAATATGTGGATTACTATTTTGTTATTTCTTGTAGATGTATTTTTTGGAAGTTGATGTTCGATAAAATTATTATGATTTAGAAAAAAGAATAAAAAAAATTAAGACCAAACATATGATAAATGTTATTTTGGTGAGATTATATAATTATGGACAATTAGTTATTAGTTTTACATTTTATTTTCTATTGATCAATTAATATTTGATGTCGCTGTTAATGCTATTTTAACTCCAACAGTATTTTTGATTAAAAAAATTTCTTCTATTAAAATTCGTTATAAATATAAAAACTAACAAACATATATGATATTTAGACACGTAAAAATCAATATGCCACGAATCGAATTTGTCTACGACTTGGATGATACATTGTATTGTATACAAATAAGGAAACTTGTCCAATTATATGCTATGAATTCTTATTTGATTTCTATTATAATCATTTATACACTTATCATGTATGTATAGATTGAGATACGATATATTTTGATTTTATTATATGTTAATGGATGACCGCGTAGGGGAAGGCGATCGTAGATATTAAATTTAATCCGATTTAGTTTTAGTTAAAAAAATTTATTTTATAGCAAAAAATAAATTTATAACTTATATATTAGTTATTTATTGTTTTTGTTTTACATCACAGTTTTTATGTGTCATATTTTTTAAATTTTTTGTTTTAATTTAAAGTAATTAAAGATGAAACTGATGGAATTCAATCTATTTAATATTGTTTAAGTATAATTGGAGACCTCAAATCTCTGATTATCAAATTAATTTTATGAAAAGATGATCAATTTTGATCCAATTTAATTGAATTGAATAAAACCATGCAAATTAGATTAGGTGGTTTTTTTTATAGTTTTTAGGTCAAAATAATTGGCGACAAATTCGAGTTTTGATCGATTTGATGATGCTTAATGATAGTTGGGGATTATAATTCTTCGATTATCAAATCAATTTTAGGAAAAAATGATCAATTCATGTTCAATTAAACCGATTAAAAATTTTTAAAAAAAACTTTACAACATATTGTATTTTTAGCTTCATACAGTAATCACATAGAAGAATTCCTTCGGTCGTCCAATAAATAAAAATTAACTATGAATATTCGATTCGTAATTTAATACCTAATGTTAAAAAATAAGCAACCTTGATTCATAATTCAAATATTTTAAGTATATGTATCGATATATTTATTTACTTTTTTGATGGATTATATATGGATATCTGATCGGGGATATTTGTGTTTACTTCTATTCCATCAACGATTTGAAGGGAATTTTGAAAAATGATTTGGAGACAGAGAGGCATTATTAGGTGAATAATGAAATGCATGATTCCCAACTCTCTTTGAACTTACTAAAGAAGAGGAAGAAGAATAAAAAATTATTGGCTATAGAAAAGAATATTATAGTACATTCTAACAAGTTTCCTTGTGACCTTTCATGAATCCTAGGACCTCCGCCCTTGCCCCTCACTAAAAACAATCTTACAGTTCATCCCATTCTCGTTAATTTTGGAAAATAAGAAATAATACAAATAATATTAAATTTTTTGATATAGTGCATAATAATTTGTTGTTTTCAGCTTATCGATGGACCCAATTTGATATCCAGAGTATTAATATCTAGAGATAAAATATATTTCCTTTGTTTCTGGAAAAATATTACTATCACTTTTTTATTTTAGCCTAAAAATAGGTTAATTTAAAAAAATGATAGTAACTCTTTTCCTGAAACAGATGTAGTATTTTTTTTATGCCATTACCACAATAAATATGAGAAAATGGCTGCATAAATAAATTTAAATAATTTCAATGTTCAGTCAATAGTAAAAACAAAATAAAACAAAATATAATGTAAATATGCTGCCATTTTTGCTTCAATGTTCGTCTTGAATTGCAAAATAGAAAACTTCGGATCTCCATAAATTATTGGATGAAGGAGTTGTTGGAATCTTGACATTTTTTGTATAATTACAGAGAAGTAGATGATAGTACAAAGTTCAAAAAATACCACCTATTCTTCAATTCATATTTTATAATAATTTGGGAAACAATCGTGATATTTCTAATCGATAATCAGATAATGTAGAATCAAAATGGTCGGGATGATCAGAGAGACTTGTAAACGTTGGCTAATGCCGAGTCAAAGGTGCAAAACTGTCGCCACTTAACAAAGAAGCAATAAAAGAAGAAGACATCAAAGGAGTAAGCAGAACTATTTCCATTTACCAATCGGTTCTCCAAACCTTTCTAAACAAAGAAGCAAACAGAACTTTTGCCGCTCACCAATCGGTTCTCCAAACCGATTTAAACCTATCGTATAAATCCCAAAAAATCTTGTCTTCTTTTTTCTAATTTGCTTCACAAGATGAGAATTTTAGTTTACCATGAGCCCATGAAAGTGTCAATTCAGTAAAGAAGGATCCCAATGTGTATACACATCAGAATTCAAGATTTTGTTTTTCTTTATTTTGTTTTGATTATGAAGATTTTCGTGTCTAAACCGACAAAACAAAAGAGAAAAAAAAGAAGCATTTTCCTTCCCTTTCAAACGGTAGCTACGATTACGACAATGAAAACGATGTACTAAAGAATTGAACTAGTTTTTACATGTACCACCAACCAACAAATTATACACTTTAGAATTTGATCAATAATTAGGTCTAATACACTGATACATTCACCTAATCGAAAGAACCGAAATTAAAAAAAAATTGAAAAACTATTATAAAGTCAAGAACGACTTTGGAAGTATTAGGGGAAAATATGTCCAAAAAAAAAAAACTACACCAGTTATTAAAATAATAAAAGTTGCGTTGTTGAATTTATACAAGTGGTACAAAATAATTAATTAGGTTATGCTGTAAAACTATAAGTTTTGAATAAAAATACTTCCTATATAATTATAAAAATGTTACTTTCACTTTTTTATTTTAAACTAAAAATAAATAACATTAAAAAAATGATAGTAACATTTTTTAGAAACGGAGGGAGTATAATTTTAGAAACAAATCAAGTAAAGTGAGATGATTATCATAAACAAAATGACGACACATGACATAGAAACAAGAAAGAACCGAAATAGATCTGGACCCGACTTTTATATTTAAAGCCTGGCCATTTTGAGGGCTACCCAAAACCAATTTGGGGCTACTATTTTAAATCCATCCCATAGATGTGGCTATGGGATAACCTAATGGTATGTTAAAATACTTAAATACCCTCTCAGTAATCAAAAAAATACCATTAACGCTTTCACTAATGAAAGGTTAAAAACATAAACCTAAACCTTTACCATTTTTATTCCAACCGATTGAGCCTGTTTTCTCTTCTTCTTCTCTTGTTTTCAAACTGTCGATTGTGGCTAAATCATTTCATCGTAAACCGATTAATCGTAAATCAATTCATCGTCGTAATGACAATCAAAAGATGGCTCAAAAAAAGCAAACAATCCGTCAACCTGCTAATACTAACTGGACGAATTTTGCCGAGAGAATAAGAAATAGAGAGATTATTGAAGAACATAGTGAGGAATATGAAGAACACGAAGATGATGATCTAGATACGGAGACTGATTTCGACAACCAGCACTATGTAAGGGCTCCAATAAGGTAAGGGTTTACCATTATTTGTGTTTATTTTGCTTCAATCGAATGAAATCGAGGATAGAATATCAAGGGTTTTAGGTTATATGTCAAAATCGTTAGTTTCATGTTTGTATTTAACTACTGATTATGTTAGTTTTCATGAACATCGACTATAATCGGTAGTTATATTTAGTCATTAACTACTGATTATATTCCTGGACCAAAATTTAGACATAATCGGTAGTTTCGTATATGGTTAAACTCCCGATTATAAAGTTAGTGATTCCTCAAAACATACTACATAATCGGTAGTTATATTTAGTCATTAACTACCGATTATATTCCTGGACCCAAATTTACACATAATCGGTAGTTAATCTTTTTATGTAACTACCGATTGTAGTATCTCCATATGCTTAATCGGTAGATAATGAGAGCCCGAGCTACCGATTATGCACATAGTTACTTTCTTTAATTACTACCGATTATGTAGTGATTAAACGGTGTCTTCTTGGAAATAATTGTTCTTTATTTTGTTTTTTTAGGGAAAGGCGATCTAAGCAAGCCCAAGATACAATTTTTTCGGGGCCTCAACCAAGTGGTTAGGCTGGCACGTAATGTTATTTCCTTTTGATTTTAATATTATGGCTCAATATTTTAGATAATAATCGTTTGATTGTTATTGTCTAAAAAAAGAAAAAAAAGGTTTGCATTTTTCTCCAAAAGCTAGCTGGGTGCATAAATGCGGGAGTGCCTTTATCAATTGAGCAGATGAGAGAGCATAAAGACCTCATTGACAACATTGATAATGAAGCCTATGATAGCAAGTTTGGAGAGAATAAGCCTAAGAGGCTAGCAGCAAAGCATGGTAAAAGATCTCGCGGTTCATCTAGTGTTGATGCTCGTCGTCCTCGAAATTAGATTGTGGTTGTTTTGACAAAGAACATCATTTTGAAAGTTGATTCGTAACAAACTTGTTTACTTTATGGATATGTCTACGGTGGTTAACATTACTGGTGTTTAATGTTCTAACATTTGAATGGATTATGCATGTTCAAAATGGTGAAATTTTGATAATTTTTTCGATTTTCAATTTGGGGCAACACATTATAATCAGTAGTTTAAAAAATTCTTAGACTACCGATTATGCATTTTCAAAATGGTGGAATTTTGATAATTTTTTTGATTTTCAATTTGGGGCAACACATTATAATCGGTAGTTTAAAAAATTATTAGACTACTGATTATGCATGTTCAAAATGTTGGAATTTTGAAAGTTTTTGCGATTTTCAATTTGGGGCAACTTTCATAATCGGTAGATTAAAAAAAATTTAGACTACCGATTATGCATATTCAAAATGGTGGAATTTTGATAATTCTTCCGATTTTCAATTTGGGGAAACACATTATAATCGGTAGTTTAATAAATTCTTAGACTACCGATTATGCATGTTCAAAATGGTGAAATTTTGATAACTTTTTCGATTTTCAATTTGGGGCAACACATTATAATCGGTAGTTTAAAAAATTATTAGACTACCGATTATGCATGTTTAAAATGTTGGAATTTTAAAAATTTTTGCGATTTTCAATTTGGGGCAACTTTCATAATCGGTAGATTAAAAAATTCTTAGACTACCGATTATGCATGTTGAAAATGTTGGGATTTTGATAATTTTTTCGATTTTCAATTCGAGGCAACATACATAATCGGTAGTTTAAAAAAATCTTAGACTACCGATTATGCATGTTGAAAATGTTGGAATTTTGATAATTTTTTCGATTTTCAATTTAGGGCAACATACATAAATCGGTAGTTTAAAAAGTTCTTAAACTACCGATTATGTATGTTCAAAATGTTGGAATTTTATAAAAAAAATCGATTTTCAATTTGGGGCAACACATTATAATCGGTAGTTTAAAAAATTCTTAGACTACCCATTATGCATGTTCAAAATGTTGGAATTTTGGTAAAATGATTGTTATTAACCCATGCCATAATGATTCGTCTATCCTTGACCGACTCATCACACACCGTCCTTGTGGGTGTAAATGAGACACTCACTCCCAATGAAGGAGGACAGAAATAATGTACCACGCAGTTCAATACATCCGCTAAAAATACCCACATATAAGCATTACCATCCAATACCTGGATCCGATTGTCTCCAATCGGTTTCGGCATTTTACACGAGTATATAACTCTTTGATCTCTTGTTCTCGAACATGTTTATCTCCTTCTCTCATCATTTCAATATAAAATTCCTTATCCCCCAATAATTGTGCGGCCATCTTATTTCTTAAATATTGCCATTGGGTGATATTCTCGGTAACCGCCTCACTAAAGTCTAATATTTATTTCAAAGCAACGTGAAAACCACAATTGCCATCCCCATCGACATCGTCGGTGGACAAAACAAAAGGTATAATGAGTAGAGGGAGTTGTTCCAACTCATCGTGTATAAGTTGGGTTTGACTTAGTTGGGAAGGAATTGTAGAGACCTTAGCTTTCACTTGTCGTGAGCTTGGTCCACCTTGATCCTTCATTGGACGACCCCTTTTCCTTAGAGCCGGCAAATCTTCATACTCATCTTCAGTATGTTCATGCCTAGAAAGGTCACGATGACTAGATAACCATTCCTTCAACGATCATAAGTAATAATCTGATTCGGTAGATAATAAGTATTCCTAAACTACCGATTATGCAAATAGAAATTCAAAAAAAAAAATCAATTTGGGGATTTTGTATAATCTGTAGTAAGTAATCTTCACGAGACTACCGATTATATAATTATTTTGGAACAAAAGTATAATCGGTAGTTTATGGTACTCCATTATCTACCGATTCTGGGACGTTCATGGCATTAAATGCATGCAAAAATGAATTTTCTTTGTTACCGATCACATACAAACGCATACAAAATGGGTTTTTGAGCTTCTTAATACAATACATGATTGTTTGATGCATTATTATCTTCATTCCGATGTGATTCATCGTCTAGGTTTTCTTCCACACCAAAATTTGGATCATCCAACAAATATCCCAAATCGTCATCTCTAAACGTCTTTGAACCTTCAATATTATGGTCTTCATGATGTTTCTCACCTTCTTCCTCATACTCATCCATGTTTGTTATTGATTTGAGGTAAAACCTGATTTTTCCAAACTTCTTCTTCTTCTTCATTCTCTCTAACACACTCTCTATTTCTTTTCTAAAACTGTAACTCAAATTCATCATCTAACACTAACTATAACTAATTTAATTAACTATTTAATCAAAATTAAACTAATTAAACAAGGGCAGATTAGTCATTAAAGAAAATATATGGATAATGGATGTAGTGATATTACTTTATAATGATCTTATTTTATTTTATTAGTAGCCCCAAATTAATTTTGGATAGCCCTTAAATTGGCCAGGATTTAAAGACATGACAATCTAAGAACCAACAGTATATCTCAGAAACTGAGATGCTTAAACACAATAATGTCAATACCTGGACGAGAATGTCAACAAAGTGTGGGGTTGGATCGGCAGCAGCCACTGATTAACAACCCCCCACCACCAGTATGGTGGCACCATATCTCAGCTGCCTTATCCTTTCAGTATTCATTGAGATGGCAACTTAAGTAAATGTTGGAATGGAAACTCAAACTCCTATGCATGCGAATGTGTAAATATATATGTATGCTCTCATATGTGTTTACATGGCAAGACGTAGACCTATCGTATAATGTGTACGTGTGGGTATGGATGTTGACATAGACAGCTTAGCTTGACTTGACATGACATGCATGAGAGTGGGTCTCTATATATCTATCTTCTATCTCGTATGGCCACACTCCTTGGGTCGATGGAGCATAGTGCGTAGCCTCATAGCTTGCAACACGTATAATTTACGAGTCTCATGTCCCAACTGCCCACCACCAGTCCGGTCTGGTCTCCTCATCTGGCTGCTGCATGAACGTAGTCAAAAAGTTACTTAGAATTACTTTTACTTGTTCTATAATCTCTACTTGATGTCGATTCAATGATACTCACATTGTTTTTGTTCACTACAATTTACAATGGCAGGCTCATTTCGATTGGGAGTCTTTAGTCCTTAGCATCTTGGCTATCTGGTGTCACCACCGATTCAATTTCATTGTCGGTCTATTCAAAGAGTGTCAATCAGAGATACACTCTTGATTTATCGGGGTTTTAAAAATGCCAACTAAATCGAAAGATGAGTTCAGGATGTCACACGGACACTCATGGATAGAGTATCCACAAAATCAGTCACCACCGTTACCGATCAAAAAAAAAAATCAGTCACCACCGTCGTGAATAGGGGAGAGTCCCAGGGCCATATGAATAAAGACATAACCAGGCCTGATCTCGAACACATTCGTTTGCATAATCAGGCCTGCTAAGCCTGCTATAACCCATTTAAACTGGCTTGACACTTCGTTAGAACTTTGCTCCTACTGTACCTTATTGACTGTGCGTTCATACAGTTTGTGCTGGACTATACAACTTCCTCGATGACGGGATGAATCAAAACTGTACCAATCTAATGATGCTTACTAATGATTATATTTTTCAGGCTGAAGCAGTCAGCAGTGTGCGTACCATGATTTTCAGTAATTAGACTGAGAATTGATCAATCCACAGCTTTCCGGGGCTTCTACAGGTAATGCGCCTGGAGGGATAATGACATTAAGATATAACCTCCAGTGACAAGTAATGTTGCTCAGACACAATCTTCCTAATAAAACAGCAACAAGAAACAGAACATCCAAGAATATGCGGTTTCTCATTTACAGTCCATACACTTCAGAATTACCTGTTACTGTTACAGCATAATCTCATCATATATTACCAGCCTGAACAAAACAAAAGAAAAAGAAAAGCTTTTACTGCTCAAAAGTGATGTTTAGAGTGGTGGGTATAATGAAGCACAGCTTCAACTTACAATAGATTTCCATATTAGAGCTCAACTCAGACACTCATACATACATAATGGGTCTGGCAACTGAATATACAACAGAAGGAAAAAATATGGAGAAAAAGGCAGCAGACAACAGAACCCACTTTTCAGTTCAGCAAAATTCTTATAGGAGTTAGTATAGAATAGTAGTGATACAACAGACACTGGAATGCATATGTTTATGGGAGGAACTTCTAGTTGAGTTCTCCATTTCTAGAGAGTGGAGTCACCCTGACAATTTAAGTCAACTGTATCACCAAGATCAAGACGAATGAATAAAATAAGGAGCAGACTGCTCGTATGTGTCTATACGAGACTTCTTATTCTTCTCAGATATAACTAGTTGTCAATTGAAGCTTTCTACCAAACCAACTGTCAATAACCACATACACTATTCAAACAGCTAAGGTCCCATTCCCGTTGGAAGAGTAGATTTCTCAGTTGCCACTGCATGCGGACTTTGATCGTTTCTTTGAGCCGGAGTGGATAGTTTAAAACCATTTCCTGCTTCGTGGTCCTGCCGGTACATGAATGGTAAATTGATGGTTTTTATAAGATTAAAGGCTTCAATTAAGAAATGAATTTAACATTTTAATCTGAAGAAATAGTATCCCCGGTATTCTAGTACATGCAACAAAACTTAATGGCTCCTAAAAAGTAGTTTCGTTTCTCTTTCTAACAGTTACTTTTAGCTTAAGGCAAAAATCCACAAACCTGAGACTTCGGGTTCTGCTGGCTTTCAACATTTGCATTCTGAATTACTTGTAAGTTAATGTCCTTGGAACTTGAAGTGGATGCTGGTCCTGGAATTTCAGCAGGAGTTGCAGTTCTCGAGACATCAGGCACCGGAACCGATTTTGTGAAAGGGCCTTCAGATGGAGGGGCATAGGGTGGATGTGGCATTGGCATGGGTATCCCTCGACCAGGGTGCCCAAACATCTGAAGGTTAGATCCAGGCATGGTGGGAAAGTTATTGTGTCCCGAAAGAGGTGGGCAAGGGAACTGCATATTATGCATTGGAGGCACTTGCATCATCGAAGAAGCACTGCCCATGTCGAGCATTCCCATCCCAAAACCCATGCCCATTCCCATTCCCATCCCAACACCCATGTGTGGGAAGTGAGGCATGTGTTGTCCAGGCATACGTTGCATTCCTGTAGGTAGCATCATTGAAGGCATATACATCCCTGTTCCCATCGACATAATCTGTTTCATGAATTTTTGTTTAGTCCCAAAAAACAAGGCTACAGTATCCATGTATTTATTGAAATCACATATCAGAATGTTTACCTGTACTTGAAGTTGAAGAGCCTTCAGATACTCAATGGCCTCGTCAAGCATTGAAGCTTTGTCCACCTAGTAATAGCACGATTTGTAAGTCAGCATAAGCAGCAAAAACTATTTTTATGAAATAAATAAAGAGAACTCCACCAAGCATAAACAGCTTCTGACAAAGGAACCTACTAAACTTTAAAAGAATACTTGTATGCACATTTCCTACCTTATTGCAGTTTGGTATGAGTTCTTGTAATGCTCGCATCTTCTCATTTATTCTATCCCTCCGTCTCTGAATTGCATATCCAACTAGTTAAGAGTCTAACAATGGGTAAAGCACAAATGAAAAGGTTTCCTGCTAGGCATCGTACTCACTCTTTCAGACAAATTATGCACTTCCGCAGCTCTTGTCCTCTTAGCACCTGAGCCTCCTCTAGCATTAGATTGTTTTCTAGCCCCTGCAGATTCTTCTTCAACATCCTGAATCATAACTGGTCTCATGAGATACATGGAAGTAAATTTAAAAATTCATAATTTAAGAAACATAGAGAACCAAAGAGGCAAACTTTGGACTTTCACTTACTTCACTTTGGTATTCAGACTCATCTACTTCGCGAGATTTCCTCTTGGAGGAGTGTTTGTAATCATTAGAAGTTCCTCCAGCACTGTTGCCCGAGCACATCGAAGAAGATGCAACCGGTGGTTCCACACTCTTATCAGTGTCTGGCCTTTCTGCGTTTGTACTTGCCGCAAAACTCGGCGTTTGACGAAGAGTTTTCTCTGTCAATTCAGTACTCCTAGAGGCATCTTCTCGAGAGATTGCCCCAGACTGCTCAGCAGAGGGCAATTCCTTGGCAGGGTTACTAGTTGTTGGTTCAATATCCACCTTGCTTCCAATCTGAACTGGTGGATTTTGGAATCCTCCAATACCTCTGGAACTAGTCGTCAAGTCAACGAAAGAGGACTCGACGGGGTTGCTACTAAAACCAGACATCTTAACCTTACTTCCCATCCTATCTACGCTGGATAAACCTGCAGTGGGTGCAACACTGATGCCCTGAAGATTGGCTTTAACAAGTGCAGCAGGGCGCGAAAAATAGGAAAAGTTCATCAAACCCAGAGGAGTACTAGTAATGGGAACTTGATCTTGCTTCTGCATCTTCGGGTTAAGCGTGTTACCTGCTGCTTCTGGTGTCTGCTTTGAATACCTATAAGATGCCTGGTGAACATCACCGCTGCTGAAATCTGAAACTCTTCGTCGAGGAGATGGATTCGAATTCTGGCACTCTAACTGATTGATACTACTGCTCCTAGGTCTAGCTGCTGTTGTTGTGTCAGCAGACAAATCCCTAATCATCTGAGAATAGCTAGTACTAGTATTTTTAATTTCAAATGGAACCACACCAAAATTCTGAGACTGAGCCGTGTGTGTGTGATGAGAGGAGGACAAGGAATTGAGATTGACCCCAGTCAATTCAGAGAAGAAATCTGAACCATAATCATGCTGCATAGTATCTTCAAGAGGATAACTCAACCATGGACCAATATCATCGTCTTGATTCAATCCCCCAATGTGATGATGAACCGAAGAAGGCCCTCTAGTCGCGGTCGAGAAATCATTGGCAGCGGCTGCGGCCGCATCCAGATTTCCAAACTTACTACCCATCTTTGAATTGACAACATCTCCTCCTCCTCCTGCTGCATCTTTCTTAGATGAAGTAGACAGATTCTTCCTGTTTCTACTACTTGATTGACCTTGCATCATAATTTGACCGTTTTCACATACTAACTCCACGAATTCATTATCAGGTCTACATCAACAAACCAATAATCAATTGATTGAACTTAAAAAAAAAAGTAAATTGAAGTGAAAGAATATTTACAATTGGATAGAGACTCACGGAAAATCAAGATCAGTGGCAGAAGAAGAATAAGTCATCCGATTAGGTGTTGTTGCTGTTGTTGTAGATGAAGAATCAAGTTTGTTACTGAAACGGTGATGAAGATGAGAAGATGAATTTGGCATTTTGGCTAATTTTTACACAATCAAAATCAGTCTCTACAGCTTCATTTTTCTGTACAGACTTTGCACACTCCATCCATCCATCCTTCCATCCATCCAAGTATCTTCTATCTATCTTTGCTCTAATCCTTGAAATTGGAAACCAAAAAACACACACAGTAAATAAAACATCCAGCCCTTCAATCAGTCAAAAACACAAATATCTATAGATCACTCACTCGCTCTGATTATTTATTTATACCCAAGTTGTTCTACTGCTACTGCTACTGCTACTGCTACTGCTACTGCTACTAGTTGTTAATGGAAAAAGAGTTTGGGAGTGAAATCTCTACCTTAAAAACGCAACAGAAATACTACTCTACTCTACTCAACTCAACTGGTTCTACAACAAAAGACTTAACCATGGCTATTAGGAATAGATAATATCTTACCGACCTTTTAACCATGGTTGTCCTTTTCTTTTCTATTTCGTCGGAAACAACTTAATTTGGACTAAGATTGTTTTTGTTTTGGTTCTATGAAGGAAGGGGCTATGCTTCCTAGCCAATCATCGTCGTCCATGCTTACGGCGATTTAGTATGGCATAAGAGCATCTCCAATCGTCGATCAAATTGACGATCAAAGATTAAATTTGATCTTTAATCGCTAAATTTCAAGCGCAACCGTGCGATCAAATTTGGTTTTTAATCGACGAAATCCACTGTACAAGATTAAAAGTAATCGTTGATCGACGACTAAAACTTATAGTCGAGCGAAGCACCAGAGGTTCGCATGTGTACAAACGATGTCCCAGGATTTCGCTTAAAAACACGGGCGGGGAACTAGAATTTCGCCAGCGCAAACGGTCTACTAATGCTTCGCTTGCTGAGACGAGATCCCAGAATCACGCTTACACATAAGCGAATTGTTAAGATTTCGCCCATTCTCAGCGAAAGCTTAAGATACCGTTTGAGCGAGAGCTTGGGATTTCGCTTAGTTTGTGGACGAGAGCTTGGGATTTCGCTTGGATGTTTTTTTTATAGGCGGTAGAGCAGCATCTCGCTTGGACCAGGCGAAGCTTCAGTTTCTCGTCCGTCTCCTCAAGCGATGCGCTAACACTTCGCTTACGTGAATGCGAATTCCTAGTGTTTCGCTTGACTATCCACCGCTGTTTTTGAGACGGAGTAAAGATCAAATTTTTTGATCTTTGATCTTTTCTTTTGATCGCACGATTGTGGATGCCCTAATCTACAAAGGATTATGCTGGCTTTTATTCCGTGCCAGAATCCAAAAACAGTTATGCAATGATTATATTATCGGAATAATAATGATTTAAAATAGAAAAAAAAACTCGAAAAAAAACCACATTATACAAAGTAATTCTAGAAAAACAAAACCGCTAGGTGACCCGGCAATCTCTTATTATCTCCAAGTATCCAAGTAAACTCCTATCGCAGTTTCTCTTCTTCGGACGGTTTAAGACTTGAGAATGGTCACGAGTTTGATCCTCCTGATTGATCTTCATTCTCCCGTATCCGGACATATTCCGCATATAGAAAAGGAAATGCATCAATCTCTTTTATTTAACATGATAAGATTTTTTTTTTCCTAAATACTATACTATTCTTTTCCTTTTTGATTAGATATTATACTCTTATACTTGTGTTGGTACCCATTACTTTATCTAAGAAAATAGACGTAGGTAGCTAGAGTTAAGAAATAAGATATGCTAAACAATTACTTATACACAAGTGTACCCACTTTAAACTATTTAGGGTTTGAAATATTAGATTTGGTTTATATCCCATTTTAAAGCTGAAAAAAGAAATGATTAACAAAGTGATTGACTTGCTAATCATGATTAAGGACCAATAATAGCTATCTTTCTATTTGTCTATCTACATTCTAGTCTAGTCCAATTACTTAATTTGTTTCTAATTATCTTTCTAAATAAAACAATTACTTAGTTTGTTTCCTGTACCAGTACAGAACTTTCACCATGATTGTTGGAGGGACATTTGATTAATTAGTGAAAAAGATCAAATTTTGTCTACCCACAGTAAACGCTGGATAGCCAAGTGCGGAGCGGATAACTGCTGAAAGCATCTAAGTAGTAAGCCCACCCCAAGAATGTATTAAACTTATTTAACATAGGATTATTCATTAAACAAGTCTAAAAGAAGCTAATATAAGACTTAAATTAAAAGGATGCCAAATTGTAATAAGTGGATAATTATAATTGTGGTCAACAAAGTTTAATTGATATCTGTCCTTTTAACGGGAACACCATATAACTCCTGCAGCTAAACAAGCACCCATTAAATGGTCTACATGCACCAACTGCGGATAGCTTAGTTGTCTCTGTTCGTGGTATACTAACTCTCATATTTGAGGGGTTGGGAAAAAATTGTTTGTGTTTTTTCTAAATCTTTTTGATCTTGCGACATCATAACCAAACACGAACTAAGTCATGAAATATGAGGTGGCGACGACAAGGATAGGTGTTAAAAATGCTATTGGTGATGGTGGAGGATAAAATTTTGGCATAATTGGATGAATGTACATTATAAGGGATATATGGTAGGAAAAACTAACAGAAATTATTACTTTTTATGCACACAAAATCTTATTTATCAAGTAGACGAAAATATGTGGAATCCGAAGCTGCCATTTTTTCTTTTTTAATTAGAGCAAAAAGCGGAAGCCTCGTTGTATCAAGTTGGAGACCATAGTTCCATTCACTCATCCAAATAATAATCATCTAATTTTGCCACATCCATTCTTCTGAATTCTCATCATTATGTGGCACTATGTGAGCCATGGAATCATGGAGATTTGACACATTCCAATATTTATACTACCAGCCAACCAGGGTGGTGCATCTTCTATTTCTTGGTGGGTTTATTTTGACTTTACTTCTACAAGTGATAATGTAAGTAGGGCTTGTCTTTATTTAAGTTACATCCCAAAAGAGGGACCAAACTAATGCAACACTAATTAACGCGTGTGTGATAGTCACATGCTTTGTGCGTGTTATCTAGTTTGGGTATAATGTTGTTGTGCTTCTTCGAACCTGACAAAATTCACTCCCCACTCAAACGCTGACATGGTCCGGCTCCCAAACGGAAACCTCGAACCAACCCCCACCGTGCTTGTCTTATTGCGTTTTCTCATTATTCTTCCCCAAATCGGTCTTATCTGCCCTTCGAGTCACAAGTCCAGTAACGGGATTGGATTCCGGTTAAAAAAAAATAAAATTAAATTATCTTACCCGGACATTAATTTTATGAATTTCTTGGTATTCAATCCAAAAATTTGAATTATCCCATAATTAACCTAGTCATTTTGAGGGCTATCCAAAATCAGTTTGGGACTATTAATAAAATAAAATAAAATCATTATGAAGTAATATCAATACATCCCTTATCCATATATTTTCTATAATGGCTAATCTATCCTTGTTTAATTAGTGTTAATGTTGAATAATTAGTTAATTAATTTGGTTATAGTTAGTGTTAGATGATGAATTGAGTTATAGTTTTGGAATAGAAATTGACAGTGTTTTAGATTGATTTATTTGAGTTGTAGTTTTGTACAATCAGTAGGCTCGTGATTTTTATTCCTACAGATTGTACAAAATTCCCAGTTTTTTTTTTTTGGATTTTGATTTCATAATCGGTAGTTTAATGGAGTACCATAACTACCGATTATAGGTGTCGCCCCAAAAATGAATTTCTCAAAATTTACAAAAATTTTAACTCTTCATCTTTCACAATCGGTAGAAATTGAAATTTTATATCTACTGTTGTATCCAGAATTGAATTAAACTTTAAAATTTTAAACTTTGTAATTGGTAGTTTAAAGATCAAATTTACCTACCGTTTATACTGGTTTTTTTGTCCAAGACTTTTCCTGCCATAATCGGTAGTAAGTGAACATAAATAACTACCGATTGTGGTTAATCGGTAGCACGGGAAATAAATAACTATCGATTGTATTTAATCGGTAGTTTAGAAACATAGTTATCTACTGATTATGTAGAAGGTACTTAACATCTAACTTCATAAAACTATTTCAACATCCGAAGAAAAACTTGTTTAAAAAAACTTACTACATATTGTTCATAAAACTTGTTCAAAAAAACTGAAAACATCCGAAAAAAACGAAACAAAACACATCATAGAAATTCAAGTGTGATCAATCTCATTGATCTCATGAATTCTTCCACTCCTTGTTACTCTCGACTTGGTCCTAGTTTCAACCCGCTTATTCTTCTCCTTCCCCTTAGGATCAGCAACAACTTCATCATCCTGAACTGGACCTATGTACTCTCCAGCTTCATTGTAGTATGGATTTATGCCTGAGAAGTCTTTCTCCCTGAAAAAGAGTCGATGATCAAAATGCGAATCAGCCTCTATCCTTCGATTCATTTCTGCCTCAGATCCTCCATCCGAAGATGGAACTTCAACGTAGTTGAAGGGATTGTCAGGACCGTTCCACCAACAATCAGGATCGTTCATCATTTGTGAGAAATACGGATCATCCAGCATCATTTGATATATTTGTACATCAGAAACTCCTTTCGGCAAATTGAAAAGAGGACGAGAAAGCAGTTCATCCTTTCGAGCCGGTGAAAGACCTTCATCTTCTTCATCTTCATCCATGACCCTAATGAACATACCCAAACATTGATTATTAACTAACTACACAATAGATATTATAAAAATAAACAAAAGCACACAATCGATAGTTAAAATTATGAAATATCAACCGATTACACATAATCGGTAGGGCGTGTTTTCAGTAAATGTCTGATTATATAACGGTAGATAAAATTATGCAATACCTACCAATTGTGCATGATGTTCTTCAGGAATGATGAACTCGAGGCATAATCGGTATATAAAGTTTGCCAGATTTCTACCGATTACGCGTTGTTTCAGAAAATTATAAAAAGAATTATCATGATTTTTTCAAAGTAATGACTAATTACATAAAAGTTGGATGTAACTTACTTTTCATTTCCCTTCTTTGATTGGTTAGGAACATTTTTTGGTAGGAGGGGAAGTTCATCGAAATCGGTTGACGAATTGATTTTAATGATTTTGGACTCCTCTATCACCATCTTTTCCTTTCCCTTCTTTGATTGTTTAGGTAAAGATTTTGGAGTCATTTTCAATGGAGAATGAGAGTAAAGGGAGTAGAAGAATCGGTAGAGGAGAAGAAATGGAAAATGAGGTTGTTTTAGTTGTGAATAGGTAGAGGTAGAGGTAGAAAAGGAAATGAGAAGAAAAAGAGGCGTGAATAAGTAGAGAAGGAGAATAATTAGGTTTTGGTTTCTGTTTATAAACCTTGCGTTTTACACTATTATTATATTAATTATTATTTTACATTGTCTTGGAAAATTCCTTTCAGCTGTAGCGGCGTGGACGAACCTTAAACGGGTTGAATTTGTCCATCACCTTAATGATATTGAAATGAGCTTCGTAACGGTAATTTGATCGTTTCCATCGTCGTCATTCCTCGAGAGATCTCGTTATAACTTCATCATTAGTTTCAGCCCTCAAACGATATCGATTGAAAAGATAAGTTAAATTCACAAATGGATCAACTTCTCTGCCTATAGAATGAAATCGACAAAAAAAAATCAGCTTTATTACGGTTATTGGGGTTCCCGGTGTCAACACAAAAATGTTCGTGAACACTATCCAAATAACTCATACTCATTACACCATTTTGCCTATGTTCTTCTCCTCGCTTCGGATGGAATTGCACATAACGCCTACATAACGATAAATCTTCCTCTACCGTGAACGGTTGAGCCATTAGTCTATACGATTATTTCTTCGATGTTGGAGAGTTAAAATGTATTAGGTGCATAAATGAGAAGAGGTCACCCTCCTTATATAGATTAGAGTCTTAACGACTCTTTTTTTCAAAAAAAAACGTCGTTGAGGCCTGGTGTAACAAGAATGTACAGAAAATATATACTCTAAGTCCGTACGAATATTAACAATCAGAAGTATTGGGATCACCATTATCTATCGATTTTAAAAATCGGTAATCTAACAAATATATTTACTACCTATTATAATGTGTTACCCCAGATTGGAAATCAAAAAAATTATCAAAATTCCAACATTTTGAACATGCATAATCGGTAGTTTACCAATTTTTTAAACTATCGATTATAATGTGTTGCCCCAAATTGGAAATTGAAAAAATTATCAAAATTCCGACATTTTGAACATCCATAATCAGTAGTTTAAAATAATTTTTTAAACTACCGATTATAATGTGTTGCCCCAAATTGGAAATCGAAAAAATTATCAAAATTCCAACATTTTGAAAATGCATAATCGGTAGTTTAAGAATTTTTTAACCTACCGATTATGCATGTAGCCCCAAATTGGAAATCGAAAAAATTATCAAAATTCCAAAATTTTGGAAATGCATAATCGGTAGGTTAAGAATTTTTTAAACTACCGATTATGTATGTTGCCCCAAATTGAAAATCGAAAAAATTATAAAAATTCCAACATTTTGGAAATGCATAATCGGTAGGTTAACAATTTTTTAAACTACCGATTATAGTCCAAAATGTGTCCAGGAACAGGCAGTTCCACTGGTAAGAGTAATCGGTAGATATTTAAACTACCTTTGTATAACAGTAAAATAATCGGTAGATTGTTATCTACTGAGTGTTGATGAAATACATAATCGGTAGGTGATTCAAACCACTTATCTACCGATTATAATGTAAAATTTGAACATAAATCTCTTGCAATTCAATTGATAACTCACAAAAAGAACATAAAATCCTTTCAAATGTTAGATAAATGTTAAACACCAGAGACATATCCATAAAGTAAACAACCACAATCTAATTTCTAATTCTTTTGGTTTTGGTACGAGGACGACGAGCACCAGGGGCTAACAATCTTTTAGCATCAGCGGCATTGGCTCCACCCTCACGGACATTTGCTTCAGCATCAACACTCGATGAACCGCAAGATCTTTTAGTGTGCTTTGTTGTTAGCCTCTTAGGCTTATTTGCAGATTTCTCCCCAAACTTGCTAGCATAGGCTTCATTATCAATGTTGTCAATGAGGTCTTTATGCTCTTTCGTCATCTTCTCAATTGATGGAGGCACTCCCGCATTTATGCACCCAGCTATCTTCTTTGAGAAAAATGCAAAAATTTTTTTTTTCTGTTTTTAGGCAACAACAATCAAACGATTGTTATCTAAAATATTGAGCCGAAATACTAAAATCAAAAGGAAATAACATTACGTACCAGCCTTTCATAACCAGAAGGTTTGTCTTTGATTATGCAAGTATATTCGGACACCCTGGTGGTCTTTCCTTTATCTTCAAGGATCACATGAAGATGAGAATGATGTCGGTACCATACCATATACCGTGGATATGCCTCATCACCTCGGTTGACACGTCTCCCCTCGTTGATCATATATTGCATCCTATTATTTCAATCTTCAACGGATGGGTTATCATAGTAAACTACTGTGATAGAGTCCTTACCACAAGTAGATTTCTCGACGTCCAATTTGAACCTGCCGCGCATGTGACTCATAGGTTCTTCTTGGACATAACTGAGTTGACGCATCACCCTAGAGGCATTGTACATGACATATCCAGTGGGATGCCACAAGAGTCCATCGTAGAACGACAACTCATACCTTCCCGCTATATGACCACTAGCTCGGTCTCCCTGTATGGATCAAAGGATATATCTTTGGACGCCATCGAGTCTAATTTCCTCCTCAAAAGATATCAATTCCTGCTCCTTAGACCTTGAATGGTTGTTGTCAAAGATGTATTTTGTTCATCGGGGTGTTCCTTTCTCCCATGCCGGATTCTCTTTGGCCAACTCGAAGGACGGGAAATGGTCATAGATCCATGTCTAGTGTACATATCAAACCAAGTATGAGAAAATTGATTCTTAAAAGAGGAAAAAAATAAATAATAATCAAAGCATCAATAGAGTTACCAAAATACTTGTAGTAGGCTCACGTTCCAGTCAATTTGGCTAGTCTGTTCCCTGGATGCCTTTCTCAACTCTTCCATCAAGAACGCATGATATGCGGTGCCCCACGAATAGTCACGAACTTTGTTGAGGGGATGCAAAAGTTGTAGAAGGTCGGCGTCGACCCGGTTGCCACTAGAATTGGGGAAAATTACACATCCCAAAACACAGAGAAGATATGAAATGGTTGCAGTATTGACTTGGTCATCGCTAAAATCTGGGTTCATCTCTTCTTTAGCCTTGGTGCCTTTGAAAATTTTCATCAGTTGAACCATGCTGAACTGTCTGGTTTTGTAAGGAAAGCACTGTTGGAACTCTTCGTCGGATGTCGCTCGATCCCAACCAAGGCACCTCTCAGTGTAAAAATAAAGTTGTTCCCAGCTTAACTACTTCACATAATCAAACTTCACTGTCGTACCATGGTCAGTGAGACTTAGAATCTGCACCACATCATCGGGGGTGATCGTCATCTCTCCCCACGGCATGTGGAAGGTATCGGTCTTAGGATAATCCTCTCCATGAAGGCTGATATCGACACTCGGTCATGATGTAACATTGAATTCTCGGCAGCCGTAGATAACCCCGAGTTCAGTATAATTTGCTGGAACCGTTGACACTCATCATCTAACGGCCAATCTTTCATCTTGTTGGTGCATCCGTAGGTTTGAGTAGATGAACCGCATCAGAATGGTCCTAATATACACGACGAATTAAAAAATAATTAGAATAACAATTAACACTTTACGAATAAAAATACAATATGTTAAGAATGATATTTTATAATTATTACCTCAGTTAAGTAAATTTCTTTCGCCCAAGAGTCTTTGTACCCGAGTCTTTGTACCCAAATAATAAATCTCCTCCATCTTTTGGGAGGCAAGGGATTTGGCCTTCTTGAATACCCTTCATCTTCAAAGAGTCGGGGACCTTGTGTCCTCCTTTCTTCTTAGCTGGCTTCTTTGTACCACTTGGTCCTCCTTCATCTTGGTATCTATCTTGTGGAACACTTGGTTCTCCTTCTTCTTCGTTTCTACTTCTTGGAACACTTGGTTGAGTTCCTTCGGTGATAACAATTCCGATAGCGCTCTTTTGTCTTCTTGCACTAGCAGTTACTTTCTTACCCCCTTCATGACGAGGCTCCGAAAGAATTGTATCGTGGGAATGCTTAGATCGCCTTTCCCTTCTTTGATACAAAAGAAAGAACAATTATTTTCAACAAGATATTGTTTAATCACTATATAATCGGTAGGAAAATTATATTAAACTCAACCGATTGTTCATAATCGGTAGTCAAAAAAACAAAGTAACTACCGATTGTGCATAATCGGTAGCTCGGGCTCTACATTATCTACCGATAGTGCATAAAAAATGGAACAGAAAAGTCTATGGACACACATACAATCGGTAGCTACATAAAAAAATTACTACCGATTATGTGTAAATTTGGGTCCAGGAATATAATCGGTAGTTAATGACTAAATATAACTACCGATTATGGTCGATGTTTTGAGGAATCACTAACTTTCATAATCGGAAGTTTAACCCTATACGAAACTATCGATTATGCCTAAATTTTGGTCCAGGAAAATAATCGGTAGTTTATGACTAAATATAACTACCGATTATGGTCGATGTTCATGAATCACTAACTTTATAATCGGGAATTTAACCCTATACGAAACTACCGATTATGCCTAAATTTTGGTCCAGGAATATAATCGGTAGTTAATGACTAAAACATAACTACCGATTGTGCATGATGTTTATGAGCAATGAAGAACACTAACATAATCGGTAGTTAAATACAAACATGAAACTACCGATTATGACAAGTAACCTAAAACCCTAGATATTCTAGTGACGAATTCATTCGATTGAATCAAAATAAACACAAATAATGGTAAACCCTTACCTTATTGGAGTCATTATAAAGTTCTGGAGAGGCTGATTGTCGGAATAAGTCTCCGTTTCTAGGTCATCATCTTCGTGTTCTTCACTATGTTCTTCAACGATCTCTCTACTTATTCTCTCGGTAAAATCCGGCCAGTTAGTATTAGCAGGTTGACGGATTGTTTGTTTTTTTCTTGCCATTTTTAGATTGTAATTACGATGATGAATTGGTTTACCATTATTCGATGAATTAGTTTACGATTAATCGGTTTATGATGAATTGCATTGCGCCACAATCGGTAGTTTGAATACAAGAGAAGAAAAAGAGAAAACAGTGGGTGCGTGCTAATCGGTAGAGAAGAAGGTGAGAATGGTTTAGGTTTAGGTTTTTAAACTTTTATTAGTGAAAGGGTTAATGGTAATTGTTTAATTACTAAGAGGGTGTTTAAATATTTTTACATACCACTAGATTATCCCATAGTTACATCTATGAGATAAGTTTAAAATAGTGACTCCAAATTGATTTTGGGTAACCTTCAAAATGACAAAGATAATTAAAGTCTTAGATTTTTAATTCTTCTGACCAAACGAGGCTTTAGTTCTATGCCCATCATGGAATTCACCGGTGATGTGGCAGCATATTTGGCTGTGAATGTTTTGTCCCTATTGGTATATGGCTCTCAAATCCAACTTAAAACCATATGGACTGACTATGCTTACACACCTGGATATGTTTGAGATACCGTTGTCCCGGGATTCGTGATAATTCCGTGCCCTGTTAGTATATATTAATCGGAGCTACCCAGACAAGTCTCCGGATAATAGGTGTTACTATGGTGATGGGTTTTTGATATTCTATCCCATGGAGAGAGAGAAAATAGAGTCAGGTGTTAGCTAGAGCAAAAATTCTTCCAAACCGAACCACAGTATAAAAGTATCCAAAACCGTTACGAAAGGACTGTAACTGTTACAGCTTTGGTGATGATATCTTATCTCCCCATCAATTTGTTTTTTTTTCTTTTTCCATGTCCATTTTACTATCCTGTCATTATTGTTATAAAGACTGCATAGAGGTGGAGTGCCGCAAAAACAAAAACAATATCTTTATCTGTTCTGTAGCTTCATGTTCTGCTCGTGCCTATCGATCTGGCCGACGGTCCCACGCGCACTTATGACTGACTCACCCTGTGTTGTTTTTGTATTATTGTCATCTTCTTTGCCCCGGGAAAGAGGAGGAATCAGTCCAATTCAGCAACCAGACCAGAAAACACCTAGCTTCACCTCAACTCATCTTACTTTTACTACTGCAATCTTTTTCATCTTCGGTTAATTGTTTAATAAGATCATACATACACCTGTTCTTGTGTCTAATCTAGTCTGATGCGGGTTATGGGAGAAAATGTATAAGGCAATACTGACTACCCACCGCCCACACCGTGGATGCAAATCATTTAGCTTTGATCCTTCTGCATGTCTTCCATCCTCGTGGTTCAACGTTAATAATGCAACTCCAAACTCAAACCCCTCGTGTGAACTCCCTCAAAGTAGCTTCACTGCAGGTTTACAAGAGCAGTTATTATTTGCTCTGCACTACAGTTGACAGGTGCATTACCAGGAAAATAATGACAATCTCAAGATCGTGCGAGAAATATATATTTACTGAATAAAATATATGAGATGAGGTTTTCGGACAGACCACAGATGATTGTAAAGAACAGAAAAGAAAAACTTACCACGTTTGACAACCGAGCTGATGACATACACATACAGCTCTCCAGTAAGTCAGTAGGGTGTTTCACCAGATCAAGTAAAATAAAAATCATAATTTCAGTCACCTACTTGGTAGTCTTCATTATTAAATGTACCCATTGTCCCCCTTCTTCAAAACATAACCATGGATACATGATCATGATAATGATGGTATCGGTACTTTAAATTCTAATTTATTGATTTCAACAACTCTATATCCTCTTACCCATCATAGAATCTCGTTTTCAGGTCACGTATAATGATATTCTGTAAAAAGATCCAGTACTGTGTCAATGCAAAACAATAAAAATCTAAATGACACGCTTGCATGTGAGTAAAATACCCAGCAGCCTGAATTTGAGTCGAGGTTTCTGTTGTTCATATATATCTTCCTGCCTGCGTGCTGCACTTCTCATTGTATAACAACAATGAACATGACGCCCAAAGGATCAGAAAGAGAGGGAACATTTTGTCTGCTTCCTCCAACATGTGCTGCCTTTCAAAAAGCAAAGCAGATATGAATAACATGGGTTACACATGCCAATAAAATTATCAATATAGTAATGACAAATACAAAAAATCATTTCCCCAATCACTGAAAGAGAGAAAAGAATTTGATTTCTAAGTCTTTCGTGTCCATTCAAACATAAATTTAATATGAAAGTTAGTTAGACACTTGTTCCATTGGCACAAATTAAAGAACAGACTTTCACCCAATAAACCGCTATTTCAAGCTTCAGTGTGAATGTGGTTCAGCAAATCCTTTAATTACTATCTTGAATTATCCCCAACTCCCACCGAGACTTTTCGTGCAGGGTAAAAGAGATAAATATTAACTGCAGAGACGATGATTAAGATGACAATAAATTGATATATTGATACTTAAAACAGACCAGGGGAAGGGAGGCAGAAGATTATATTGATTAACTAGTAGAAGAAGCATGCTTTCCTGGAGACATGCAAGGTGTGTGTAGAGTGGGGGTCCTGCTGATAAGTAGAATTTTAATGCTCTCTCTCTCTCTCTCTCTCTCTCTCTCTCTCTCTCTCTCTCTCTCTATCTCTCTCTCTCTCTCTCTCTCTCTCTCTCTCTCTCTCTCTCTTACGTTCACACACTCATCTGCAACCTGCAATTTGACCACTAGCAAGAACACTCAATATTTGACTCTTATTTTAGTAGTTGTCCATTATTATTTGCTTTAAAGAAACCTAATGTGGCAGACACAAAAAACTTGAAACAGACTCATAAATCAAGATCAGTCCGGATCATTACAGCCAACTTTCCGGTAGCAGTAGCAAGATTCATAATAATGAGGGCATCATCACGATCAAAAGCTTTCTGTATCATTAGAATGATTGTTCAGGCAGTAACCATCTAAAAACCTAAGCAGCAGATTAGACAATGTTTATTATGAGTTGATTGCGAAAACTATACCATACAGTGAATGGAAAGAAGAGGCAGTATCATGAGATCAGCATGTTTTTGAGACTATAATGAAAACAAAAGGTCGCACAGAAAATATACAGTGAATTGATAGATCATCAGGAAAATATCATCGGAAAAATAGTAGTCAAGATTATTGACAGACAGCCTCTATGGTGCAGGGACCACTATCTATTCTTGTAAATTATTAAAGAAAAATTAAAAATTATTTGTCAGATATGCATGTTCATCTGTCTACTATAAGCATACTTTTTAACCACTTCTTTATTCTTTTAACTTGAAAAAATCTGCAACCTATCTAATTTTCATCTGCTTAAGAAGCTAATGTTACAGTAATGGTAGACGCTACTTACGACTCATCGATTCTAACTTAATATTTCTTATCCAACTCTTGGTGACTATTGTTAAGAAGCATTTGTTCTCAAATCTCTCAAAAATATTAATTGGGTTAACTTCTACGTCAAGCATTTATGGTTAGCAGTAGACTGATGTTTTGCAATCAGGACATTTATAGCAAAGACCAACTCATTGCAGGATTATAGTTTAGGAAGTGAGTATGAGACCATATAGAGTAAGCCGTATAGAATCTATTGACAGTTATTAGGGCTATATACCGACTTCTTCAATATTCTCATTCTAATCATTTTAGACAATAATAGCAAAATCACCATACAGCGACAGGGACAATGACATATTCAGGATGGAAAGATACCCCGATAATCCAAGAAAAATATGACCCCTGAAAGGCCCATCAATAGGATAATAGTTGAACTCGGGCTAATTCACTCAGATGCAATACTGTGAATGATGATTAATCAAGGCTTGGTGCATAATGAAGACTTTAATGAGCCATGATAATTAATGCGGCCAATATGATCCGAGAAACATCTCGAAACCCCGGCTTGATCCGTCTCTACATCCTTTTACCAGACAAAAAATAATAGAAAGTGATAATGGACCTTTTCAATAGCAAATTCTGGTAAGTGTTATATGGAAGTTCAAATTGGTTAATGTGCATCATAACTTGGAAGTGATGGTTTCTACTTACAATCAACTGTTAAACAAGCATGAATAACAATGGTCTGTTGGTATGGAGTTAATCTCAGAAGTAACAACCTGAAAAAAGACTAAACCACATCAGATAGAGAAATGTGAATCGACAATGATAAGTAGTAGAGATTAGAGAAACCATTTACCAGCAGATAGTTGATTTAAGAGGCACATTTGCAGGGCACAGATTGACCAGTAACACTCTCACTGACCACAGGTGAAATGAGATCAGGAGTTCACTTGAGGTTTCCGAAGTCAGTTTCACTACGATGACCCACTTGTTACATGCATGGCATGACCATTATTATAGATGAATAATTCCGTGACCCTTCTGCTTGTAGCACAGAATTAACCATAATAAACTCAATAAATTGGATTAATCAAAGACTTTGCGAAACAATCATTTACTTTGGTTCTCTTCTGGTTTAACAAAATCAAATCCTGTCCAACTTAAACCACTGTTCACCAGTAATCCCCACATGAGCATAAGCCAGCTGAGAATTTGTGAAACCTATTGATATCCCTGACAATTATCTTCCTATCAAAAATCTCAAAAGCAAACTTCATTACTGTGTGGCAATCAACAAAAGTCCTTTAGTTCTTGTTTATCCTAATCGGTGTACCAACTGGCAAATCCAGAAGTCCATATCAAAGGCTAGTTTCTCACTATGGTACCATATCCTCTTATCTCTAACTGCTTATTCTGTTTGTTCAACATATCTTCTCTTCTTTGCTAAATTTATCTGTCCAAGGATGTGACTTGCCATGCATTTTGAGTATGTAAATTGTGTTCTTAATGTCAACCCCAACTACACCCAGGCTCTTTTTTCACACCGTTCATTCCCATCATTTTTCGTACTTCTTTAGCCTTTTCTAAAATCCCATAATGTGCATATATGTTAGAAAGAAGCACATAATTCCCAGAATTTCTTGGCTCCATCTTAAAAAGCCTCTCTGCGACCTCTCTACCTATCTCAAGGTTACCGTGTTTCCTGCAACCCCCAAGCAAAGCTCCCCAGACCGACGGGTCAGGCTCAAGTGGCATTGACTCGACAAACATCTTTGCCTCCTCCAATCGACCAGCTCGACTTAACATATCAACCATGCATGCATAATGCTCTGATCCAGGTTCGATCCCGTACAACCATTTCATGGAATCATAGTACTTTAACCCTTCTTCCACACGTCCAGTATGGCCACAAGCTGAAAGAACACAGACAAGAGTGATGCAATTAGGTCTAATCCCCTTCGCCAACATTTCCTCAAACAATTCAATCACTTGATCTCCAAAGCCATGTTGTTGACAAGCTGCAATCATGGCTGTCCAACAAACAACACTCCAATCCTCAATTTCTTCAAACACACGGCGAGCATCTACCAAACCACCACATTTAGCATACATTGTTACCAAAGTGCTAGCCACGTAAGAATTCGACATAAACCCATTCTTAATGATCTGATTATGGATCAATGCTCCTTGATCAAGTGCTCCAAGACTAGCAGAAGCATGCAATGCAGTTGAAAGAGATGCCTCATCAGGTGATACTCCTTCACTTCTCATGACCCAAAAACAATTGCAAGCTTCTTCAAAGCAATTATTTTGTACCAAACCCATCACTATAACATTCCATGTAACAACATCTTTATCTGTTATCGTCCAAAACAACTTCACAGCTTCTCCAAATCCACCACATTTACTATACATATCAACCAACGAGTTCTTCACATACGCCAATTCAATTAAACCATATTTAATCCCTAACCCATGAACCTGTCTCCCAAAACAAAAACTACCATTGTTCGCGCACGCACTCAACACACTCGAAAAGCTCACTTGATCAGGACTAACTAAAACCTCCTTAAAAACAGCCATTGCCTTCTCATACAACATGTTCTTCGTAAACCCAACAATCAAAGAATTCCAAGAAACTAAATTTCTCTGAGGCATTTTATCAAACACTTTCTCTGCATAACCCATTTCAGAACACTTCCCATACATGTCAACCAAACCACTCCCAACAAACACATCAGAATCAAACCCATGTTTCAAAACCAAACAGTGTATCTGTTTCCCACTCATTCTTTCAGCACAAGCTGGTAATACAGCTGAGAGAGTAAACTGATTAGGATGCACCCCTGTTCGTCTCATCTGGTTAAAAAGGTTTAATGCTTCATTAGACTTGTGGGAACGTGAGAAGTTAGTAATGAGAGATGTCCAAGTAATGACATTTTTATTGCCAGAATTATTAGTGTTTGAGAATAAAATAAGGGCTTCACTAAGTTGACCACATTTGGAGTATAAGTTGATGAGGTGGTTGAAGATGTATGAGAGGTGAGTCAAGTTGCTAGTGATGATCTGAGAGTGTATCTGCGTTACATGCTTGATCTTCTTTGTCGGTAATGGAGAGTTTAAGAGCTTGTTTATATATTGCAAGTTTAATAGTGCCATCAATAAATTGAGAATCTTTTACCCCAAAACGCTACTTCTCCAATGATCGTGTCTTCCGCGATGAAGCTATTGATCGAACCCATCTTGCTGAATTCCCCAGCCATTGCATGTGCATAAGGGCCAATCCCCTAAGAGACCGACCATGATACTGTATGGAATTGGTACCAACCGTGATCTCTACATAGATCTCGCTCTTATCAAAAGAAAACCTATTAGTCGCCCTGGAATGAACTCCTAGAGTGGGGCAGAAGTAGTATCGTCACGTGCAGGCATCGTAAGGCTCGGGTGTAAAACAATAAGATAGAAGTGAAGCACGGACCGGAAGTGAAGAAGTAACATAAACTTCGAGATATCTACCGTTCACACTGGATAAGAATATGCGTCTGGTATACCAAGTAATTAGGGCTGTCAATCTTTATCCAAAATTCGACATCTGACTCCGATAATCCGGGATCTTATAGGATATTATCCGTTATAACGGATATCGGATATCGGATACGGATATTCCTATCGGATATTAAGGGTTAACGAAACGGAACCGGATAAGTCATTATCCGACGGATATTATCCGTATCCGATAAGGGTGTAAGGATAGTGTAAACAAAAATTAAAAACTAGGTATACCTCTCGCTCTTGAGTCTGAAGTCAGTCTCGACTAAAATCTAGGTTTAGTTCTTCTCGTCTCTCGCTGAACAGGGCAACTGATTACAAAGGGTTTTTCTACTTAATCAAAAATCTAGGTATGGATTATGTGATTTTATTACAATTTCATCATGTCTAAACTTGTATTAGGTATAAATTCTCAGATTTGGGTTTGTTTCTAGTTAGGGCAGTTTTTTTTTTCTGTTTTATTAGTAATTGATTTTAATGTTTTTGAAATGCTTGAGCTTTAGGGTAGGTTTATCTGACGTTCATCTCATATACGACCTTCAAAAGATCTTTGAATCCTGTACTTGATGAGAAATAATTTTAATTTTGGAGTCCCTCACCAGAACACCTTAGTGTCATTGAAAAAATTAGGAGAAGAAGATACGAAACTAATGGATTCATGGGAAAGAGCAAGTTTCAGCGGGGAGATAGAAATCGGTGGTCATTAGCCTGCGGAACAGAAGGAAGAAAAAGACCTCTAAATGAACAATGAATCTTTTTTTTATCATAACTTAGTTGATAATTTTGAATTGTTGTTGGCTTTTAATTAATTTGCAAACATGTTTGGGTTGTCTACTACTACTGAATTTAGCTGTTAGTCGCAGATTAGCTTTTTTGGTATTGACGGAAATATATATCACACTCTGCCTACCTAAGGATCTATCATCTATGGCAGAATTACTGTGGCAGAGAGTACATTGTGTGTTTCCAGGACCATCACAGAAATGATCAATTAGATTGTTGTTAGCATATGTATAGTAGAACAGAACTCCTCAGTGGTTTGTGCTTTGATTGTTGTGTACTACATTAGTATCCTTCCTGATTTTTCATCAGTTTGCAATGCCTTATTGTCTGCTTAGTGTAACTTCAGTTTAGCTGATTTAGAATGTGTATGTGTGCTGAAATCTGTGCTTCAGTTCTTTTTCTGTAATAAGTTCCTGATTTTCTGAACATGCTTTCCTAGCTGAAGTGTGTCGATGATATTATTGTGAAAGTGTTTTCTGTTTTAGATTATAGAAATATTGCAAAGTTGGAAATATAGTAATCAAGTTTAACACATCATTGCCCACTTGGATAACGCATTCTGTAGCGTTAGAAAACTCTGGTTTGGAGTGAGACTGACAGAAAAGAGTTTGTTATTGTGCAAAGACGATCCACTTTTAAGTAGTTCCTCTTTAACAAAGAAAAATCTTCTCTTTAATTCATTAGGTTATTAGCCTTCACTGATTGATTGGTTCTATTTTATGAGGTTCTTCCAGAAACAATAACTATAGGATGTCGATACCCTTAAAGTACTACTATATGGAAGGAAGTGGAGATCTTCTTTATTTACGCAAAATTTTTTATAGGCATGCTTTTTGTGAAAGTAGAGTCCTTAATCCTTAGCATCATTATTGATAGAAAACAAAGAGATCTATCTGTTGCATTAGAGGATCTAAGGGGGGATTAAAAAGCCGATGGCGCGTCAGCTGCGATAGTCTCATATGGAATTCTTAGCCTATTCTATTGACTTCTCTTTTTGGATTAATTGGTCCCCATGTATCTGTAGGGAAAGTTACTGGTTCCAATTATATATCTTTGATCCTCTTCGTTAGCCTGATCAGCTCATGAGTAGATGTCACTGTAGTAATTCAATGGTAAAGTAGTTAGTAATTCAATGGTAATAATTTCTTACAGCTCTGTTATCAGTAGAAACCCCAGATATGACAAACATGATGAGAAAAGTGATGATGAACTCCAGGATTAGGGACTGAAGATCAGAACCAACTGGAGTTGTTCCGAAGAAATGTTCAGGTTCCACGGGAAGTGTAAATAACAGTGTGCAACTTGCAGCTAATGAGCCCATCTTAATTTTATAAGAAAACAGACTATTTTACATGTTTATAAAAAAACAGATTATTTTACTATTATGCTAAAGCTTGGGACATTTTTTTATTTTTTATAGTTTGCAATTCACTTTGTATTTGATGTGTATTACTTTCCATCCCTTATATTGAACTAACATGTATGATTATGTTCATTTCAGGGTGATGTCACATAGTCAGAGAACATCAAATCAATTGGGTACCTCAACTTCATCAGTTGCATCACATCCACCTTTACAAGAAGAAAATGTACAGATCTTACAGGAAGGTTCAACAATGAACTTTGCCTCTATGATTCGTCCCAAAGAAGGAGGAGAAGAAGAGGAAGATCCTCTTACAACTGAAGCCAAGAAAAAATTGCGTACAACAAGGTCTGATGTATGGAATGAATTTGAAAGGATTTTTACTACAAAAATTCGAGCAGATGGGAAGAAGGTTGTTGAAGTTGATGGTGTATGCAGTCATTGTAAGAAGAAATTTGAAGCATCAAGTGCAAATGGAACCAGCCGCTTGAGAGTACATCTTAATTCCTGCAACAAGAAGCCAGAGAATCAGCCTGGACAGAGAAAAATTACTTCTATCAAAACAGGTAACACACAAACTAAGGTATCTAATTGGAAATATGATCCTGCTGCTACTAGGATACTTGTTGCCAAGATGATTGCTAAACATGATTATCCAATAAATATGGTTGAGCATGAATATTTTAGAGAGTTTGTTAGATCTTTGAATCCTGCTGCCAAGTGTTATAGTAGGAATACGACTAGGGAAGATATTATGAAACTGTATGGTGAGTTCAAAGAACAACTACAAGAACAACTTGATTCAATCACATCTAAATGTAGTTTAACAACTGATATGTGGACTTGTAAACATACAAGAAATGGATATTGTTGTGTAACATGTCATTTCATAGATGATGAATGGAAACTGAACAAGAAAACACTAGCTTACATTTTAGTGCCATCACCACATACTGGAGAAGTTCTTGCAGATTTTGTGAAAGCAGTAGCTTTAGATTGGAATATAGATTCTAAGTTGTTTGCTTTAGCTGCTGAAAATGCTAAAGCCAATGATGTTATGATGAGAAATCTGAAGAGCTGGATTTCTAGCAAGAATTGTTTAGTTCTTGAGGGTGATCTGTTCCAAATGAGGTGTAGCAATCACATATTGCATTTGGTTGTATTATGTGGGATGAAAGTAGCTGGTGTATTTATAGAAATCATTCGAGAGTGTGTCAAATATGTCAAGTCATCACAAGCTAGAAAAGAGAGGTTTGCAAATGCTTTAGCACAACTTAAACTTCCTTCAAGGTCTGTAAGTTTAGATGTGGAGACTAGATGGAATTCCACTTTTAAGATGCTTAAAGAAGCAATTGATTTGAGACAAGGATTTCCAGGTTAGCTGAATTAGATTCTGATTTCACTATACTACTAAGTTCAGACGAGTGGCAACAAGGAATACATATTTGTGAGTGTTTGGAAGTGTTTGATGTTATTTCAAGCAAATTTGTTGGGATTAACTATCCAACAGCAAATATGTATTACAATGGGGTATATGAGATTAATAAGAGCATTCGGCAGTGGGAATCTAGTCCTCACGTGTATATCAGAGATATGACAAGGACTATGAGGGGGAAGTTTGATAGTTATTGGAAAGAATGTAACTTGTTGATGAGCATTGGAATAGTTTTAGATCCAAGATACAAGGCTAGATGGATATAGTTTGTTCATAAGAAGTTATATGGAATGGATGGCTATGCAACTCAGTATTAAAAATTTATATCAACACTCAATGCTCTTTTCTCTTCATATGAATGTGATAGTAATTGTACAGCCGCAGATTATTTGGGGCCTACATCTGGTGGTGGTACATGTTCAGCTGAAACTGATACTTCTGAGTATGATGAGTTTATGATGGAAAACTGTGACATTGAGGTTCAGAAGTCAGAGTTGGAGAAATACTTAGAAGAACTACTACTTACTAAAGGCACACCCAAAGAAGAAGGTTTGTTTGATATATTGGCTTGGTGGAAAATTCATGCTCCTAAGTACCCAACTCTTGCAAAGATTGCAAGAGATGTGTTGGTTGTTCCAGTGACAAGTGTAGCATCAGAATCCATGTTCAGTGCTGGTGGCAGGGTTCTTACAACACACAGAAGCTCTTTGGCTCCAGAAGTTGTTCAAGCATTGCTTTGCCTAGGTGATTGGTTGCCAGATCTCAACCACAATGCTAGTAGTAGTAGTACAGGTTAATAACTTTCCTTTCTTTTCCTTTACTTTTATATTACTTGCACTGCCAACTAACAAATTTTAGTTTCTTTGAAATACAAATGTACTTTGAAAGCTGCATTGTAGGTGCCAGGCTGTATCTCAATGAGTCAATGACAATGCTAGTACAGTAGTAAAAATTTCAGTTTCTTTGTGTTTTGATGTTTTCTTTTGTTGCAAGAACAATAGAACATGTAATTTGTAAATTGTGATCATTTGTGTGTGTTTTGTATGTGTTTTAATTGAATTGTGAACTGGAAATGCTTAAATGAACTGAAAAATCTGAAGTGAAAAAACAGATTTATAAGATGTTTTTCGGCTATCGGATATTACCGGATATTATCGGATATCCGATAACCTTAACGAAACGAAACCGAATATGAAGGTTAAATGTCCGTGGGATATCGGATATCCGATAAGCTTATCGGATATCGGATACGGCTGAGCCAATATCCGTTCCGTTAACATCCGTTGACAGCCCTACAAGTAGTCGATGATCAACCTTACGGTGAGTAGTCGAGCATTTAATGGATTTTAGAACGATCAGATCAACGGCAGATTCGAGTTTACTGGAAAGGTGGGCGAAGAACATCCATTCGATGTTAGGGTGAAAATTACATCTTCAACGAGATCAACCATTGCTACTTCGTAATACTCTTCGAGCGAAGATCATATTCGTATGAAGTAAATGAAGAGGGACTGGACCCAAGCGAAGTGAGCTATAACCCACTATTTATAATACTTCATCCGTTTCAGGAAAAGAGTTACTTTTCCTATTTGCACAATTATTAAAACAAGATGAGAGAGAGTAGTTTTTTTAATTTATTTCCAAATTTACCCTCAATAAAAAGTTTAATACCACATATATATCTTCTTATTAAAACAAGGAAACTTTATAAAAAGGGTATTTTTAGAAGTTTGTCCTATTGAAAATGAAAGTAACTCTTTTGTTGGAACAAAAATTTAAAGAGAAAGTAACTCTTTTCCTGAAATGGAGGGAGTATTATTTATAAAATGAGAGTAAAGTAGTTAATAATGTATATAGGTCTTGTATCGGCGAGGTGTGACAATCCTAGACAAATGATTATATCGATTTTTATCGGCGATACACATAATTAACTTTGTAATTTTATAATTTATAGGAAGATACGCATTATGTTACTCAAATTTTTTATTGAAAGACATTTATACTTATAAAATATCAGTTAAACTAGTTTCACTTGATAACTTAACATCCCCAAACCTAGAATTTCCATAAAACGGAAGAAAAGACAAAAAAGACAAAAAAACATTTTCAATAAATAAATTTCTATCATTTCCGATACTATCGTCCGATACTACAACCGATATAATCAGAATATTCAAGTATCGTCGATATTTTGCGTATCGTCTAGGTTGACGGCCGATAAACAATGAATTTCGCGTCGGCGGTGCTAAAGAAACGTAAAATAGAACAAAGTAAAAATAATACTAAAAACAAAAATAAAAACCTAAAAATAAATCTAAAACTATAAACCTAAAGACAAGTCCGCGTCGGCGGCGCCAAAAATTGATGTGTTTTAGAAATAGTGGTAAAAGATTCGTTACTCATACTTGTAAAGATTTGATTTTTAAACCTAATTTTTAAGACTAAAAATGAAGAAGATTAAATTAATATTGATTTCAAATTATGGAAAGAACTGAGACTAAGGATTCCACCATTAGCCAATTTTTCAAGTGATTAAACATTAATAATTATTTTACAATTCATGTATTCAATTTATTCAAAATATTGCCAAAGTTAGATTTCCAAAATATTAGTTGTAAATCAAAAGTATGAGACATCAAAATCTTTAGACTCAGCATGACCCATCAAAAGAAAACACAACTAATTGATAATTTTTTTTTCCAGATATAATTCAAAGCAAATAATTATAAAAGAATTACAAAAAATTAATAAAATAAGAATTACCACTTTATTATTGGAAAAATAGCTTCCTCCGTCACCCCAGTGATGGTGATTAGCTCATCATGTTGGAAACACTCTCAAAATAATTTCTCATGGCTCAAAAAGTGTTTACAAAGAAGGGATAAAAACAACACAGAAGGTTTGATACGGTTATAACTGTTGCAAGCTGTGTTCATTGTGTGGCTGAAGAGAATAGAAAACATAAGCTATAAAGTACGGTTTCTGAACGCTGAAGAAATATGAAACAAAAGGCGACAGAATCAATGACGGTTTTCTGGTGTAGTCTGTTCTACATCTTCTTCTTCACATCGTATTTTTTTTTTCTCCTGAATTTTTTCTCTACCTCTGGATGATTTTTTTTCTTCAATCTCTTGGCTATTTATAGGATTAGTTAAACCTAGAAACCCTTCTTTAATCGATAAGGATGCGAATTTTTATCTAAAACCAACTCAAATTTTATTTTATCCGACTCAGAGAATGTTTCTTTTTCCGGTCGTAACTTGAACTGCGGCATTGTTTCTCGGCTTGGGACTCTATATTTGACGTGTTTAAGTTGTTAGATAACTCGATATAACCTTCCAAACCTTACGTGGCTTCCAAATGTAACAACAAATTCCCCGATAATTTCTCTTTGCCTGTTTTGTCGTAAGATAATGAACTTCTTTTTTTCCTACGTCTCTACAACAATTACCAACCATATTTAATCATAACAGATTGGTGTACATCCAAATCAAGAGAAGAATTCGACCAAATCTCTCAAACAAATCGATCCAGAAGTCACACAATTTCAAATTTGTTTTCCCGCCATTTTTATGTTTTGAATTAAGAAGAAGGGTGCATATTGATATTTCTGGGTGCCTTTAATAATTTGTGTTGGATGCCTTTATCACTTTTGAGCCGATTTTTCCACAAATATTTATTTCTCAAAAATACCTACAAAGACATAAAACACACACAATAAGTATCAAATCGAGCACTAGTAGAATAGAGAATTGAGCACAATTTAGACACGAAAATGTTTCTATCAAATACCCCCAAACTTACTATTTTCTAGTCCTCGAGCAAATCTAATCTAGAAAATAAAATCCTAACTCACTTTCGCAGGAATCGCGACTACATTTAGCATATGTAATAATCCTTTAAACCCATAGTTTCCCTATCGGACTCCGAATCATTCTCTTGAAGCTCAGCCTCTTTATGATAAATGATACACTTCTCGTGAGGGTTTACAAGAGGTATACCCACAAAACCTTTACTCCAAATCCTAGCTACCTGTGAACGATTGAGGGTAAACACTAAACAAGCTATTTAGTTGGCATACTAAATTCTTCGGCTATGGAAATCATTACCCTATATGAGTCCAATTGTTGTACACGAGTTTGCACTCAGCGTACCAAAATTCATATATAAGAAAACAAAGCTCTACTTAGATAGTCGTTCAACCACGATACTCAGAATCTATCAAGGTTCAATCACATGAATAGATTTAGAAGATGGATATAGAAGTGATGAATGGTGCATATGTTAACTAAGGTGAACGGTGTTTCCGATATTTGTCTGAAGGTCAGTGCCAGGATGAATCCTAATGGATTGAGATACGCTCTCTCTGGTCTTAGTCCTAATACTAATATCGACCCAACTGGTATATACAAGGGTTCCAACGATCGATTTATTAAAAATAAAATAATTATTAATATACTGACAACATGATTGGATCAAATGAATCCAAGCGTATGATCCTTATCAGCATCTTACATGATAGTTCTCATGGATCATGCGTTCCGCAATTGCTTAGGCGAAGGAGACAGGGAGAACACACACATATTGCTATCAAAGTGTCAATACTCGAAAAAAATTTTTGAAATAAAATAATGGAGATCAATCTCAAACACTCTACTTCATCCTGGCGGTGATAACAATTCGATACTAGTGCCCCACTAAATCACTTAGAGAAACACCAAATTGCAAAAATAAAAATAGAAGGTAATATGGTCGAGATAGACTCCGAGATATGGCGACGACTATCATGTTATTTCTAACACCTGAACTCTGTCCTTTTATGAATAAACCATTTAACTGCGCATACCAATTCCTATAGAAAAAGAGATAAGTTTCCATCTACCTAGAATGGTTAGTGTCACCCTTAATTTTTCAAAAGCTTCTAAATTTTGGAGTTTTATTATTGCACTAAAAAGTTTCTCCCTTACCCCCAAACTTAAATCAAACAGTGTCCTCAATGTTTCAAAATAAAAAGCAGTACCAAGAGGAATAAAGAGGTAAGTTAGAAAGATAGTACCTGGGCGAAGCGTAGCAATCCTTCTATGGAGAATAAGAAAAAAAATAAAAACCTAAAAAACCCCTACAAAAATATACTAATGTACAAAAACAACCCTGATGGTCAATCAGAGTAAACAGGGTCCTCCAGAGGGACCTCCTCAACATCACATGTAGGAAAAGGCTTTAAAAATGGTTTCAATCTCTGACCATTAACCTTGAAAGGATTTCTACCATCTTGAGTCTCAATCTCGATAGCACCATGAGGAAAGACAGTACGAACAACAAAAGGACCGTCCACCGAGAGCGTAACTTCCCGGGGAATAGATGCAAACGAGTATCATACAGAAGAACTTTTTGACCTGGAGAAAATGACTTTCTTAAAAATATTTCTATCATGCACAAGTTTCAGTTTTTTCTTATACTCCCTAGCACTATCATATGCATCTTTCTGAATCTCTTCCAACTCATTGAGCTGGGGCTTCCTGTGAGCTCTTGCTTTGTCAAGTGAAAAATTTAAGTGCTTTACATCCCAATATGATCTATGTTCTAACTCGACGAGCAGGTGACATGCCTTGCCAAAAACTAGACGATAGGGTGACATTCCAATGGGGGTCTTAAACGCAGTACGGTAAGCCCATAAGGCATCAGTAAGCCTCAAAGACCAGTCTTTCCTATTATGATTAACTGTTTTCTCTAGAATACGTTTTATCTCCCTGTTGGAAACCTCTACTTGACCATTAGTCTGTGGGTGATATGGGGTAGCTACTTTGTGGGTAATACCATATTTCTTCATCAAGAGCTTAAACGGGCGATTACAAAAGTGTGACCCTCCATCACTAATTATATCTCGCGGTGTACCAAAACGTGCAAATATGTTATCATTCAAAAACTGGACCACAACTTTGCGGTCGTTTTTTTTACACAAAACCGCCTCTATCCACTTAGATACATAGTCTACAGCGACAACAATGTAAAAATAACCAAAGGAATTAGGAAAAGGACACATAAAATCAAGGCCCCACATATCAAAGACCTTAATGACTAAAATAGGGTTCAAATGCATCATATTTCTACGGGAAATGGTTCCTAACTTCTGACAACGCTCACAAGCAGCACAGTAAATGTAGGAGTCTATAAACAAAGACGACCAGTAGAATCCACACTACAATATCTTAGCAGCAGTCTTCTTAGCACTAAAGTGACCCCCACAAGCATGATCATGACAAAAGGAAATAATACTGGACTGGTCACTCTCATGTATACATCTCCTAATAATCTGGTCTGGACAATACTTAAAAAAATAAGGATCGTCTCAAAAGAAATGCTTTACCTCAGATAAAAAACCTAAAACGATCTTGTTTAACCCAGTTTTGAGGCATTCGACCAGTAACAAGATAATTCACTATATTCGCAAACCAAGGTGATTGGGAAACAAAGAATAGTTGTTCATCAGGAAAGCTATCCCTCACAGGAGGAGAATCATCAAGGGAATCCACAACAAGTATAGACAAGTGGTCTGCTACTATATTTTGTGCACCCTTTTTATCTCTAATTTCTAGAGAGAATTCTTGTAACAAAAGGATCCATCTAATCAATCTAGGTTTAATATCCTTCTTAGACAGAAGGTACTTCAAAGCAGCATGATCGGTAAAAACTATAACCTTAGAACCTAAGAGATAGGATCTAAACTTGTCTAAGGCAAAAACAATAGCTAACAGTTCCTTCTCTGTGGTGGTTAGTTCAGTTGGGCATCATTCAGATTTTTACTAGCATAGTAAATCACATGAAGTAATTTGTTTTCTCACTGACCTAACACAACACCAATAACATAATCTGAAGCATCACATATTATCTCAAAGGGTAGGTTCTAGTTAGGTGCCTGGACTATGGGGGCGGTAGTGAGTAATTTCTTAAGCTTCTCAAAAGCCTCTAAACAAGCATCATCAAAGACAAACTTAACATCTTTTGCAAGCAAATTGCAAAAAGGTCTAGAAATCAAGCTAAAATCCTTAATGAATCGACGACAAAAACCTGCATGCCCTAAGAATGACCTAACATCTCGTACATTTTTGGGAACCATAAAGTCTTAATAAGGTCAACTTTGGCTTTGTCTACCTCTATACCCTTAGAAGATATGATATGCCCACAATTCCTGATTGAACCATGAAATGGCATCTTACATTCAGTCAACACTAATGTCAAATGATGCAAGCACTCATCAAAAGATGACCCAAATACTAGAAAATCATTCATAAAGATCTCTAAAACCCGTTCTACCATGTCAGAAAATATGCTCATCATACAACGCTAAAAAGTAGCGGGTGCATTACACAACCCGAAAGGCATGCTTCTATACGCAAATGTACCAAAGGGACATGTAAAAGTATTTTTCTCTTGGTCTTATAGGGCAATAACAATCTGACTATAACCAGAAAAACCATCTAGCAAACAATAGTGGATATGTCCAGCTAATCTCTCAAGCATTTAGTCGATAAAATGAAGGGGAAAGTGATCTTTCCTTGTGACCTTGTTCAGTTTTCTATGATTAATACAAACACCCCACCCCGTGGTCACTCGGGTTGGGATTAACTCATTGTTATCATTCTGGACTACAGTGATACATGATTTCTTTGCAACAACCTGAACGAGGCTGACCCACTTACTGCCTAAGATAGGGTAGATAATACACGTATCTAACAACTTAAGTACCTCAGGTCGAACTACTTCTTTCATGTTAGGGTTAAGTCGACGTTGCATCTCCCTAGACGGTTTGTTATCATCCTCTAAATGAATCTGATGCATACAAACAGTAGGACTTATACCCTTAATGTCTGTTATGGTCCACCCTAAAGCTTCCTTATTGTCTTGAAGCACGGTCACTAGCCTACTTTCCTGGTTACTATCCAAGTCGGATGCTACAATCACATGCAAAATCGTAGATGGGCCTAAATACACATACTTCAGAGTATCTGGTAGTTGTTTAAGGTCCAACTTATGAGGCTCTTCTAAAGACGGAATTAGGGTATACTTAGAAACTGGTAGTGATTCGAACTGGTAGTATTATCAAGCAATTGCCCTAGTCCTTTAAATATTATGTTATGTGCTTCATGTAGACATGGGAAATAAAGGATGAAGTAAAGCAATGGTTTGAGGGCAAAGATATAAATCAAATGCGCATTATTTTTAAGACGTCGTTCAATACATGATCGTTTTGAAATTGTTTTCGAGAGAAGTGGCAAGCCTGAAAGTCACAGAGAAAAAACAAATAGTATGTGAAAAAGACGTCGAAGGTCAACATGACTAAATCAAAGAAGCATGAATGCCCATTTAAGATTATAGTACATAAAACCAATGATGTATGGAAGCTTTCTAAAGTGGTTAATGAATGTCATAATCATGATGATCCAGAATCTCTTATTGGACACTCTACCGTTTGTGGGTGAAAACCACATGAATTCGCAACAGTAAAGATAGTGAAGGCAAGCAAACCAAGCAGTATCCTTAGGAAGATTAAGACGGATGATGAGAATAACTTATCTTGTTTGAGTAAAATTTAAGTGGCAATAGCAACCATCAAGATAACAAAATGGGATGGTAGAGTGGTTATTGAACCTCAGTGGTTAGCCGATTTACACAACTACATAATGAGGAAACAGGTAATGGACGACAAAGAGACTCTTATTTTCTTGGCGCATCAGAGATGATCCAATTGCCTCAATGATTTTATCAAGTTTTGTTAATATGTGGTACTTACAAGACAAACAAGTACAAGATGTCGTTGTTAAACATTGATTACCACACTTCGGATAAACATACTTTCACAGTGGCATGGGGTTTTATAAATCGTGAGAATGATGTGTGTATTATTTGGATGTTATAAAACTTGAAAGAAATTTACCGTAGCGTTCAAACTCCAAGGGTCATAGTAACAAATAAAGATAAATCACTAATGAATGCCATAGAGATAGTTTTCCCAGTGCCAATCATTTTATTTGTACATGGCAGTCGTAAAACGTATTGCAGGCCTCATATCTAGAGGCCAAAGGCACAAATAGGTACTACTCGATATAAGGAAGGATCTACCATTGGATAGGTAGTCTTTACTTGTTATACCTATGCCAAAACCTAGGCCAAGGTATTTACAATTTTATATATATGATAATGATAACCCGGGGAAATTAAAATTAAGATGCAGATTAACATAGTTGAAATGCTATATTTAAGTAGATCAATATAATATTTTTATGTATGCATCCATTTAAGCACTTGTCAATGAGAAATGAGCTACCAAATTGCAAATCATTGCTTAAAGAGCAACTATTAGGAGGTCGTCATTTCAATCCTCCTACCGCTGATCAGGTTTTAACAATAATAGTTGGAGAAAAATATATAACAAATGTCAAACCATAAAATATTACCTAGGTGCACTAGCTTGGGATTTATACTCATTACAAACGTTCGATCTTTAACCTTCATTATGGGAGGAAGCTTAAGAACCACCAGACCAATGAGAATTTATCACGATGCAAGTATAGCACCAATGGTGGTGAGGAAAATACATTTTTAGAGTTCAGGGTGGGATCTACCATAGGATAGGTAGTCTCCTACTTGTTAGACCTATGCCGAAACTTAAACCTATATCAATATTTTTTTATATAAAGGGGAAATTAAGGCTGACGTTTCGTAGTCACATTAAAATTTTATGTTTTCTACAAAACTAGGAAGCCATGTCGGCATCTTAGTTATACCCAACTGATACGTCTCTTGGTCAACGGTCGTTACCTAACAGGATAATGAAAAGATTCAAGAAAATATAATGAGAATATGTCTTCCCGTACGTCTTTTTAGGCTTTGCCGACACGACTCTTCAGGTGCTTTAATAATTATGTCGAATACACACCCCTCCGATCAAGTAGATTGGTTGCGCCAAATCCTTCATCTTCGTTATTTTTTATTCTCCGACTCTTCCAAATGCAGTAGAGTCCCGGATTTTCACTCGATTTGGATGGTTTTGAAGAGGAAGGAAGATTTTTTTTCTTTACTCAATTGGCTTTAGAGTAGTACATAATGGTAAGAATTCAGTTTTTTACACGGTTTCCAATCATTTTATCTTGATTCTGATCGACCAAACAACTCATTAAAGTTATGGAAGTTGGAGAATTTGGTGAAGGGGAACTTAATGGTCTAATACAAAGTTCCGAGAATATGTACATATTCCTGCAATCCTCCGTGAGTTTCAATCCATCGATGTTGCAGCCTATTATTACACAGGTAATCAATTAAGAATCTTATTCCAAATTCTATTTTTCTTTCTTTCTATCTATCTAGGATTTAACTAAGGGGGAGTGCCAAAAGATTTGACCATTTCAAGATGGTTCTTCCTAAACAACATAAAGGGAGAACTGTTAGATTGTTTTTGAGGTGCAGAAGGGAAAATAGTTAATAGCATGAGTATTTGTGTGTGTGAATGTGGAGTGTATTGAGGGTGTAAATGGAACAGATTGTGAGTGTGTGCCAAGCGCATGTGTATGAGGGTGTTTGGTATCAGAGCGGTCTGGCCTAACGACTTTGATCCTTGGGTGTTTTCCCTAAAGTTCTTCATCCATCATACTTTTTTCTTCACTAATCCTTCTTATGTTGCTTATTTTCTCAAAATTTCTGATGTTATTAATCTACTTTCTTGAAGATTCTCTTCCATTTTACTTCAATTTTTGTTCCTGATGATTTTTTATCGATGAATTTCGGTAATGTTCTTACTAGGGATGCACATGAACCGACCGGAACCGAAGGACCGAACCGGAACCAGACCAAAACCGAGGAGCTCGGGATGGGTACATGTACACGGGTAGAGAATCGACCATAGGGAGGTACACGTACTCGGTTCTACCTAGGAACCAACCGGAACCGAACCGAGTATACCGAATTATTTTAGCCGTTGAATAAATGTTTGAATTTTAATCCCAGCCGTCTGTGTTAGGTTACTCGATCGAGTTGAAGACAGTTTGTCTATGTACTCGTTAGTGGAAGCCGAGAAAGAAATGGGTTTTGTCCAAAAGAGGGGTTACTGCCAGACACATGGAAGAAAGACTCCGGTTGCATATGAGACTCGAAATCAAAGAGAAGATTAAAAAGAGATTTAAAGACGAGATGTTATCTGCTGTAGAAAAATGGGTTTTGTTCAAGTAGATGTTTTCGTGTCGTTGATGATTGTAGAAGTTTCTAGTAAGATTAGGTTCTAGTTGTAGAATCAGATATGGGTTTTTGAAGAAAGGAAGATCATCGGAAAACAGCTATAAGAACTGATGGTTTTGGAGACTGAGAGAATGAATACAGAGAAACAAAAAATCAGTAAGGAGTTGATGGGTTTCGATTGAATTTGGGATTGATGCAGGTCTTCGGTTGATTGGCGTGAATTAGAACTCAGATGAAGTGAGGTCACTGCTGTCGTGATTGAAGTGGGTTATTGAATTGAATGAGCGAGATGACTGCTACTGTTGGTTTCATTGCTCAATTGGATGTTATTGTGATTGAAATTAGTTACGGAAAATGGGTTGGAAGAGAATGAGTAGGAATGTGTGAATGATTGCAGGGAAAAAGATGAAGTTGATGCTGCAAACACCAACAATTGTTGCCTGAATTCATAGCCAGTCACACACAAGAATTGTTCGATGAAATGCCATAAACAAGTTATCCGAGAGTTAATTTACAAAAAAAAAAAAAAAAAAGTACAGGACTGGAACTGAACCGAGAAGACGGGTACGGTTCCAGAACCGAACCGAGAGTCTAGGGTACAGGTACACGTGTAGAGAACCGACCATAGGGAGGTACAGATACGTGGTTCTGGCAATAACCGAGCCAAACCGACCTTTGTGCACCCCTAGTTCTTACTGATTTTGTGTTTCAATTCCAATTTCTTTTTCGTTTGAGATTCGATCTCGTTTTCTTCAGATCTTTTCAGATCAAATTCATGTTAGACTGAATGATCTCAGCTTTGATTTTATTTTACATGTCACACTGATGTTTTTAAATCAACATTGTCCTGGTATTCTCATTTTCTTTTCAAGATTTGTTTCCAGTTTCATTTTCATTTCAGCTTTGTTCATTAAATCGTGTAAGTCTGGTTCAATCACACCAGCTACATTTATAAATTCATGTAAAACTAGTTCAATTATACCAGCTTTGATCTTTATCTTTTTAATTCCCGTAAGACTGGTTTCAATCACACCAGCAAGATTTTTCATTCATCTTCTATTTCCTTTCAATTTCAATCAATTCCAATTTCGTTTCATTCAATGATATTTCAGTTTGGTTATTTGACTGCTCTTTTTTCAGTTAAATTTTCCAATCACTCTACAGCCGATTTTTTTCCAGGTTTCCTGAGGTGTGAGACTTGTTTCTTGATCTTGATCATCTCTTCTTTCCGGTTTCTTTAATCTTGATTTTAGTATTATTTCAAGATTTTCTTGACCTCCTCTTTTGTTTCTCGATCATATTTCTTGTTCTAGCCTCCTCTTTCTTTGCTATGAGTGTATGTGTAAGAGAGTTTCATCAGACCTTGTTGGTACTTGTCCAAGGAAGGAGTGATTATGATGATAATGGTTTCCATCATGAAGTTCTGCTAGTCCTGTTACTATTGCTTGCAGTTAGTGGATCATCCACTAGTTAAACTCTGCGCATTCTTCAATCTAGGGGTACTTGATCAAGCTTACTTTTGTCTACTGTTGGTGTTTGGTTCAACTATTGGACTTCTTGGCTAAGTAATTCTTTTGCTACTTCACTTTGGAAAGGGTTTTTTGATTTATTGTGTGTGTACAGTTAATGGACAATCCAATTATTAAAACTCTGTGAAAAGGTTTCTTATGGAATACTAGTTGTCTGTCAGTTTGGCTTATCACTAGTTGTTCATACCATTATATATATAAATAAATAAGTGTGCAGTGAAGGCGTATGTTGCTATGGCTGCTGCTAGTTTCCTCTTTACTGTTTTGTTTCGGTGTGAGCGGTGTTTTCTGCATCCCGTGTTGGTTCTACAACCTCAAGATGGATGGTTGTATATCTATAAATAAATGCAAGGAAGTTAGGGTCTTGTTGGTTTCCTTTTACTGTTGGTTTGTTTAGTATGTGTGTGTGAATAAGCCAAAGTGCAGCTGCATCTTTTGTGTACAGTGTATAAGGGCTTTTGACTGTTGGTACTTCAAGCCAAATTGTTCAAATGGATTTGAGTTGGTGACAGTGCTTCTTTTGATCTGATTCATGGTCTTCAACAACACCTACAAGCTACTAACTCTCATGTGCCGTTTATTATGCTCTCATAAGCTCAACTGGTGCTGTTTCAACTGACTGTAGTATTATTATGCAAGGTAGTTTAGGCATTTGCTGATTTTTTCTTCCATTCTCTCAGCATGAGTGTTTGTATACAAGACTGACTTACAAGAAATAAGAGTGCTCCTAAGTGCATATGATGTCTGTTATGGTTGTTGTGAGCACATGTGTGGGCTGATCAAGTTGTGCTTGTGTGGCTTCTTTACAAGTGCAGTGTGTGATTTATTTCACTAGTCAAACTCTGCATTGTGGATATACTTAGTTTCCAGTTTCTTTTCTTACTGGTCAGTGATACTATATGGAGATACTTAGCTTTGACAGTTGTTTACTCATGATCTACGACAACAACCTTATCCCTGCTCTCTCATGATTACTTGCTTCTGTTATTGGTTCTATGTTGTGCTGACACTTTATGAATGTGTGGATGCAACCTATCTTCAAGTTCTCATTATGCTTATTTCAGACTTGCAATTGTACTTATGCCTGCAACTTTTAGTAACCCACTTGGGTGTTCCTACTGATGATCTTTGGTCTTTGTTTCCTTGTGGGTATGCTACACAGCTGCTGGTGATGGAAAGTTATAAGGTCTGAATTCTGGTGCTCAGCCATGTTGTTTCTCTTCTAGCATATGTAATTGAGTTCAGGTCAGGTTGTTTATGTGCACAAGTATTTCAGTCACAACTCAACAACCTTCTTCTTCCATTCCACTGCATTCTCTCTTTGCTACAGTCCTCTCCTGAGAAGTGTTTCAATTGGTGTTGTTGACCCTCACTGCTACATCTTGTGTTACAACGAATCACATATGCTCCTTCACCTCAGCGACAAGTTTACACTTCTGCAACATACAACTTTGGTCTATCTTCTACATCTACAATAGACTAAGCTCCTTCTCTGATTCAACTTGTGCTTGTTTGTAGATGAATGTTTGTGTATGTGTGAATATGAAGGCAATCTCAAATGGCCTCTCCAAGCCCCCTTGAGCTTGAGGGAGGGTAATAGCACGAATGTTTGTGTGTGTGAATGTGAAGTGTATTGAGGGTGTAAATGGAACAAATTGTGAATGTGTACCAAGTACACGTGTATGAGGGTGTTTGGTGTGTGAGTGATAATCAAGAGAAAAGGGTAAAGTGCTGAGTATATATACTCATGTCATGTGTTCTGTAAGGATAACCTCTGAATTCATTCATTCTATTCAATCAATTCATTTACAATGTAGATCCAAATTCTATCAATAGTAATGCCAGTAGTTTTGGTAAGCAAACTGGGTTGCTTTATGGTATTGCTTTATGGTATTGCTTTCTCTTATACTTTTTATGTCATCTGATCATGTACCATACCTTTGTTGTTTTTACCATACCTTAATTGATGGTTACAAATTTAGTCAAGAAACATACTTCTCTCTGTAATGTCAAAGGTAGTTGCGCAAGACTCGGTCTGCACAAGACTTGGCCAGTCAAGTCATGCCGTACACCTCTCCAACTGACTGCAACAGACCACATAGATAGGATTCTCTCTTGATTTGTTTGTTTTGAAATCTCTATTTATAATCATGCTTTGTAATCTATG